>CM046029.1:68536694-68837519 GCA_025215565.1 Flaveria ramosissima | reverse complement strand
TACCTACATAATATTAATTTAGCAAGTGAAATGAATAGTGTGTTTGTCATAGTCTTATATATTGGCCACCAAGGTTTTTTATTTTTCAATTTTACCCTTGCTAAGGTTTTCAAGAAATGAGTCTTAAGAGAGATGGGCTTGTGAGGGTTTCGCGAGGTATAGGCGGTCGTCTTTTGGTTTTACATGTTGTGTTAACTGTAATAGTTAGCTTCAACGAGTAATAACGATAAATAAATATGTCGTGTTTAGCGGTGTGACAAACGATTGCCATACTAACAATTGTTTTTAGCGGGGTATGAGTGTTTGTAGCCACGACGACTCTTCGTTTCTGAGCCCTCTAATATGGAAATATATCGTTACGGAACCTCGTCGCGAAGCGCGAGTAGATACACCTAGTTCATCTTAATAAAACAAAATGTTTATATGTCACATGTCATTTTTTCACGATCATATTGTCACATGTCACTAGCATAACAGTTTAACCATTTAATGATCATATTAAATGCTTATGATTTTATTAAAACGTGTTTTTTTGTTAAAATGTATTTTTTAAAGAACAAAATTTTTATGAAAATTAAGTGTTTTAGTAAAAAGTAATTATTATAAACTAATTGTGAAAAAAATCAGCTTTAAAAAAACAGAAAGTTTAAAAAATATTTTTTACAAAGCAAATTTTTTTTAAATACGAAAGTTTAAAAAAATGATGTTATTGTTTTATCACCCAAATTAATAAATTATACGTAATTTCAATTTATTTTATCTGAAAATATTGTTTTATAATTTTTAAATATTAATTAATAACTGTTAATTTAATATTTATATTCAACCTGTATAGTACTATTAAACTAGTTACATATATAGAAAATCACATATAGCATAACCATATTCATACTTGATATATTCCGTCCATAAAAAATACAATCACAAATACATTAAATTCAATTGTGGCACCCAAAATTAATAATATAATCTTTAATAGTTTGTGGAAGTTAGACCGTCTTTTTCTAAAAATATTTTTTTAATAAGAAATTTGTCTCATATATTAATTACATAATTTAAGTCGCTAAACATAAGTGCAAACCATAGGTTTTTATAGAAAATTTTGACATGACTCAACTGTGTAACGTTTGTTCCTTACGGAATTTAAAACATGTTTAGCACCCAAGACTGCTACATTATCACACACTAATCAATAGACATTGATCTACGATCATTTAATAAGAAACAACGATGGAGTTAGCCGCCTCCAAAACACTAACATATAGCCTACTCGACACATTGATAAATTCTAAATGTTTAGAGAGTAATAACTTAACATCATGAATTCTTCACTTCATTGACACGTTTCAAGACTTAATAATACCCACCATTAATCTTCCAACAATCTTGTTCATACGATCACGGATCACATAAGATCATTAGACACGATTAAATAAACATATGATTCAATAGTAAAGTATAAATCGCTAAACACAATATTGAACATAATCTTTGTAAGCAAACCGAAGGTATCACTTTTCGTTTTTACTACCATTGGTTTAAAAGTCACCTCTTAACCCATGTAACAAGATCACCCTGATCATCGCAGCACCTACATGTCGACATCATATATAAAACATTAGTCAAAACTAAGTGAAGACTCAATACCACTTTCGGTTTCAAGGATGTTCATAAACGAGTAAACTTCATTTTCAATCTCTGATATTTGACTAGTTAAATCATTTCGGTTTAAAAGGTAATCTTTTATAAATATCATGTACGTCCTTGTAAGATTTGCATTTTTTAACTATTAAAGTCCATAATGCAAACACCGTGCAAAAAATATGTTAAATGTTCATGAAAAGACGAAAATGTTCTTGTAGGCAAAATCCTAACTTTCTTCTATTCTGTTCTCTCGATCAAATCACTTGTTTTTTATTGTAGCATGAACAACCCTGCTCATCATCTCTAATCTAAGAATAAACTCAAGTTTACTAGCACAAGCTATAAATTGAAGGGGATTTGGGAGTTGGGACATTGCTCATCTTCCTTATACATGTCCTCTCCAACGACTACTTATTAAACCCCATTTTCATCTTTTGAAACCCATAAGAACACTAGATCATTGTAGGAAGCTTTGCATAGTTTTGAGAGTTTCTTTGGACGGTGAGTGTTGTTGGTGTTGTTGGCTTCGCACTATTGCCACCTATCGACGAACATTAGAGTAAACACATGGTCAATTGATGGCTAGATAGCTTCAATCACACGACAGCGGTTGTGATTTGGTTTTGCCAACAAGAGACATCGAGTAGAGGGAGACAAAGGTACTGAAGTTGTTGTTTACCAAGCCTCAAAATAATAGTAGCATAAGCATTTCAAAGGAAGACATAAAGGGTAGGGTTATCTTGAGAATCATCTTTTTTGTGAGAACTCTAAGAACCAATATAAGACTGTCAACAATGCTAAAAAGCGCCCTTCCCACAAACAGTCCTAGTCAGCATGCCGTATCAGCATTCCACTAACTTCCATCCATTCTTCCCACAATCAACTTTTACCCCAAACATCATCCTTCCCACAAACAAGCATTAAAAATCCATAAAAAAACAAAGCAACACACCTTTTTGTGATGTGAGCCCCACAAAATGCATCCATGGAGAGCCCTTGGGAAATGCATACATTCTACACGCATACATACATTACCTAACAAAACACACACACGTACATTAACCTACAAATCACACACCCACATGTCAACCCACAAAGCACACACACCTACGTTACACTACAAAACACACACTCACACTTACACACATTCACGACACCATCAACACACATAAATATATATACCTTATCGCGCACACACACACACCTTCACATACACACCGATGCACACCTTCATCGCACTTGACACATCACCACAACCACCACCACCACCACCTTCATTGCAAATTTTTAAAAGCTATTAAAACAAGGATGATATTGATGTTATTGAAACATAGATTGATTCAAGCTCAGTGTTGGGATTTCACCCTAACATAAGAAAACGAAGAAAAATGATGTTGTGATGATGGTGTTAGTATAGATAGAAGAAAAACTGGGTATGGGTTGGTTTAATGGCGTCTGATTATGGTGGTCTGGTGGTGGTGGCATCTGATTTTGGTGGCTAGGTGATGGAATCGCAACAACTAGGAGATAAGGAAACAAAGGGGCCGGTAGCAATGATAAAAGGGGATTTTAGGCGATCGTCTTCTTCCCCCAAGCCATCATATTGGATCTGGAACAAATATGATGTGATTTAATTGGTGATGCTTCCATTATCTACAGATTCATCAATACACTCAACAAGGCTTTAATCTTTTTCACCGCCATCGACAGTAGCAAAAGATGGTCAAGTGGGTGGTTGAGGATGTCATCAGAAAATTGATGGTGAGAGATATCGCTGGCAGCTAAGATTAGGGAGGGTGACGTTAGAGAAGAGAGAGAAAAAGACATAGAGGGACTAGAAAGGGAAAGTTGATTAAATTTTACAAAAACTTACGTAAGTTCTTTTTAATTATTACCTAGGGGTATTTTTGTCATTTGAATCAAATCTAAAAGAACTTTTAACGTTAGTTAGGCTTAATACCCAACTGTGTTACAAAAAATAAAACATGCTACTCTATATTTTTACTTGAAATCCTTAGTACCTAAACAAATTATTTTTGATAAACCATATACACCATTTGTGTAATTAACTTTTGATATGTCAACTTGTGCAATCTCTATGTTGACAGTCGAATTCAATTTTTTAGTTGAATTGTAAAACAAATCAATCTTAACTTTTATAACATTTACAAAATTATAAATATCATATTACCAGCGGTGAGTGTAACCGCCAGTAAACTCATCTCAACCGTTAGATCAAGCTGAAATCAAATTCTAGCCGTTTAAACTTGACGGTTGAGAATCCTAAGAAATATTTGAATAATGTTTGTGGTCAAAAAGTGTCATTCACAAGAAACTAGCACGCACAAAAAATGCAAGTTATCATATGTTTATGGGGTAAAAAACTAATGAGGTACCATTTCTTTCATTTCTGTTAATGCTGGTCTTGAGCAACTATTTTGGATCACTTAGGAGTAGTTGAGTAATAAGGCCTAAACTTTTAGCATCTATTAGGAAAGTTGTGTTTGATTTACTTCCAAAATACATGAATGACGTTAATTCCAATTCAAGGATTGAAAAAAAAGCATGGAAGATTTCTATTATGCATCACAAAACACTAATGATGTAAAAGATATAATGGAGTCCATGGGTATTGAAAGGGTAATTTAATAGATGAGAACACACTTCTTTATTTATATTGTTGAAATTGGTTTACTTATTGTATAATATGAAAAAAAAGTAAGTTTGAGGAATAGTTATTTTGTGGGTTTTAGGTTTTTACCACTTCTTTTCCTGTGTTCTATACTTTGGTCCTTATCTTTATATGTAGGCACAATTGCACATATTGTAAATCAAGGTGTTGCTGGTGGTGTGGACGACGGAGGTGGACGTCGTCCAATTTGGCTTGCGTCTCCTATGTAACCGGCGGTGCTACCCCCTCTGGTGATGGGCGGTTCCGTTATTGATGAAGGCTACTTAGGCCACTGTATCCCCTTCGGTTCCCTTGAAGAGAGAGAGGGGGGCAACGTCACCGTTAGCAGCCCCCACACCTTCGTCTTCTGCCGTTGCTTGCCAGGTATGGAATCGATTATGTTGGCTTCATGTATCGCCAAAGTCGATGGATTGTGTTGCATGCCGGCATTGGTTTAGATCCGTCGATTATGACGTCACCGGTGGTTCGACGACGGCCTTGGTGGCCGACAGACCGCCTTAGGTGGCGTCTGTGTGGCGGTGATCATTTAGATCTATTGATTATATATGACGCCATGGTGGTCCGACGACTGCCTTCAATGTCGTCTGCATCGCGGTGAGCCATTGATGTCTTTTCATCTATTGGTTCCGATGAGAATTTGGCTATGTCGGTGGCTGAAAAATGTTGCCGTTTTGTTTGTCCTTCGCGTTTGAGGTGGGATTTTCGGTTGTAGGCGGGGTGGTTACAATAGTGGTGCCACCGTCGTCAGTCATTTTATGCCTATTTGTCTCTTCAATTCCCATTTAGTGTTTCTATAGTTGGAATTATTGTTTTCATAGTCGGTATGATTGTTAATGTTGAATGAGGTTCTGTTTGATATAGAGCATAAGCTTACCTGATTGTTGTTTAATTTTAATGTTTTGGGTTTGCTAGAAGGAACGGTGTCAATGACGAGGTCATGTATTCCTCCAAGGCTCTTCGTTTTGGTTTCTTTGTGGCTATGATGATACACCGAGACTGCTGTAGGTTGTCCTGGCATGGCAACTATTTTTTGTTTGCAGCTGCAACCTGCCATCGGTTCTGAACCAACCTGTGTCCTTTAATATACATAAATGGAGTCTGTTGCGTTGGCTCGACATCCTTTTTTGGTCCGCCTCCAGTACCAAAATAAAGCGGTTTTCGATAATTAAAGAAGACCAAATGAATGGTAAATTTAGAGATCTGGACCATTCATTTCCTTATCTATGGTAGAAGGAGACTTTGTTTTTATTTGCTTTACACGTGGCTTGAAACAGGGTTTCATGGCGTCAAAAGAAAGAGAGAGGGAGCAGAAGTACTACAAAGTTGTGTAGGAGGCGAGAGAGCCACCACAACAAGGAGATGACGTGATGGTCGTGCCATGGCTATTTCTAGGGTTTCGGTGTTTCCATTTCTCCTCGACGATGGTTGTGATGTGGTGGTTGAGTGATGGTCATGTCTAGGGTTTCGGTGCTACCCTTGACGTCGACTCTTCTTCATATGATCCGAGAGAAATCGATAGGTCTGATAAGCGGCATCTCGCTGAACCTAGAAGAAGGAGAGACCCTGCTGTAACAGTAAACAATATTTAGTTCTAGAAATTAACTTCATACTCATTTATGAAGTGATATTGAAATTGTAGTTGTTTCATATTGTCAGATCATAACAGGATAAATTCGATCGGTCGCAAAAGCTTGAGTTCAGTGTTTCAAAGTGGAAAGAGAACCATAAAGATGCACGTCGACCACTTGCTAAGATTGATTCTGGTGAAAAAGAACCGGTTTCTCAACCTTTTAGATTACCCAATTTTCCGTAAAGCCTAACTGCTATGGAGTTTTCATTAGTTTCTTATGAACCATCCCAAGGGGTAGGAGACAACCCTCCCTGCCGACCCGTAAGGCCGATTAATAAAAAAGCGCACGAGGTTGAATTTTAATTAGGTATTTTGGACGATTACTAGACTCTCAATCCTGCATCTTCTACTTAAAGGTTTGTTCTTCCTGATTATTGAATCAAACGACTCAGATTACACACCACAAACTATTGATGGTTGATTATGAACATGCTATCAGGAAGGGAATTAATGTGGTTGTTTTTTAAGGTCAAAGGTGATTATTTTTCCATTTTAATACTGATATATGGGATAATAGATTCATAACAGTTCTTATTTTTTATTAATTGTCCCTTAACATTTATCTTTTGGGTAAGATTTTAAGGTAAGGCTATGGCTGGTTAGTAGACAAAATGATAAAATAGATATTTGATGAGTGATTGACACATGAACTATCATTCTTGCTTAACTTTCAAAATACAGTTTGCAAGAAAGTTGATTTAAGATAAAATATGGAATGTAAATGTAACGAATGAAATCTTGCTAGCCACTTTTTGTTCAAAATCATTAGTTATTTTTGTATATATATCAAGATGACTATTTTAGGACTTGAAGTCTGTTTGATATGAATTATAGGTGAGAATATAATCAATCGGAGGGGCAGATTAAGTTGGCACGTGTGAAAATTACTCTCTGAAGATGATCAATGTATGGAAGCAGTACATTCATCTTTTTTTGTGACTCCTCGCTTTGTATCTTTAATTTTTGCCATTGGAGCTCCATGTGCAAGGTTTATTTACCTTTTTTTAGTGTAATTATTGAGTTTTATGCATAGCTATATGTTTGTATGTCTTTGGTGTTTATTGATCACGCTATATTGATTTAAATAGGTTAGTTTGTCTTATTGTTCGCTGTGGTCACAATAATCATATTGCTTGCCTGTACGTTTTTGAAATACATGGTAGAGTAGCTTCTTCGGAATGGTGCTTTTGATCATATGCGTAAGCAATATTTGGGTTAACTAATTATGACAAATACCGTGTTCTTAGGAGATTATATATAATTACTACTACTGTGAATGATGCCTAAACTCCATAGATTGTTGCTATTGTTAAACATTGGGCTACATATTTTTATTGTTAGGATTCTTTGTTTACGTTGATTTTCATGTTACCATAATAGAACTTGCCCCTCTTATGTAACTTGAATGTTGGATTATTTTTTATTAATGTAGGCACACAATGTGTCTGACTAAATGTCTATAAGGGAAAACTTCAAATTTTGATATATATTGTTTTACTTTCCTTTATAGAATTAAGTCGGTTTAGAGTATAGACAATCACTTATTGAGTTGGAATCATGAAATTGAGTTGTTTTAGACAAGTCCATACCTTACAATTTATGTAAGATGAAATATAAAACATGCAGCTAAAATTATTATCACTAAAATTATTCTTGAACGTACACAGACGGATGGTATTTAACCGTCATGGAAAAAGATAGTTTGATGGTAAATGATGTACACTCTCGTCTAGTAATTGTTTTATTAACTCAAATTTTATTTTTGTTATTTTTTATAACAGAAATTGCTATTAAAAAGAAGGAAAGTATGTAGTATATCTGTTATATTTATTATATTTAACTAAAGTATACTATAAAGTTATAATAACATCTATAGGCTAGAATAAGCAACAACTATTTGATTATCAGTACATTATTTACCATCAAAATAACCCCTCGAGGACAACTTAATACTTTCAATCTATATTATTTAACTTTTACTAATATCAGACTAGTAAACTTGATAGAGTCTTTCTCTTTTAAAAATGATGTCTTGAGTTTAAATCCAGATATGATGTAATTAATTTGAAGTAATTTAAAAATAAAATTATGATAAATTTGTTGTTAAAAAAATCTATAAGTTAGCTAGAAATACATGGGCCGACATAGAGGTAGCCTCCGTCACCCCTCAACTTGTTATGGGTAGTGTAATTTTTAGGGTTTTATGTAAAAAAAATTTCGGTTTTACGTTACCCCTGAGAAAAATTATGTTACCCCTAAAAAAATTTAAATTCAACACTTCATAGAAAGTTTTAAATTTTATAAATAAAAGTCTAATAATTTATAAAAAAATACATTCTATAAAAACATACATAACCATTACCCATTACCAAATAACATAAAATCCCAAAATACCCATTACCCAAACCAATACAATAATAAACCCAAAATAAAAATTATATATATACTAATTATTTTTATGCAGTGTAAGCTGTATTATGTGCTTTATGGGATGTACCCACTTTTTTTAGTCGTTAACATTTTTATTTTAATCTAATACTTTTCCATATTTTATAATTGAGCCTCATTTTTTTACTTTAATTTTTGATCATCTATACTTTTCAAATTTTACAAAATTTCTGTTATACGTTTCGGTCTAAATTTTACGAGTTAACACGCCGTAACGTCCGTGTGTGGTTCAACATTTTTTC
This sequence comes from Flaveria ramosissima, assembly GCA_025215565.1. NCBI lineage: Eukaryota > Viridiplantae > Streptophyta > Magnoliopsida > Asterales > Asteraceae > Flaveria > Flaveria ramosissima. The sequence continues at coordinate 68,828,863 of CM046029.1, read as the reverse complement.
ACTTATTTTTCCTAGTTTAACGGTCACGTCATAACGCGCTGGTCCTAGATCAATTTACTTATTGTTTATTTTTTGCTTGGGTAAGTGTATTGTTCAATGTTTTTACGTCTACTTTTCATTCGATTTTTTCCCATTTTATAAGTTTCTTCAATGTTGGTGGTCACTAGCGGTAGTGTGCTATTAATATTACTTGGCATGGTTTTATGTCTTCCGTTGCAACGCGAGTGAGCTTAATGCACACGAGTGAGCTTATTACTAGTATATAACATAACAAAACAATACATTTTTTTTTCAATGGTCGTACACATTTTATTTATTCTTTTATGCAAAAAAAGAAAGAAAATGAAATAATTGATGTTTATGTTATTTCTTGTTTTTAGGTATTTCTTGTTTTTAGGTACAACTAGATTTAAGCCCCTCGCGTTGCGGCGGGGGGCATAAAAGCATGTCAAGTAGCATTAACATGGCAATATCCACACCACCGTTAGCGGCCACCAACACCGGATAATACTCGTACTAAAAATAAATAAAAATGAAAAAAATAAAACCGAACGAAAAAATAGACGAATATTAAACCATACACGTGAAACGTAAAACATTAAAAACAAAATAACTAAGTCGAATTAGGACCACCCGCACGTTACGACGGAGCCGCTAAACGGGAAGAAATAGACGTAACAACTGGAAACCACATGTGCACGTTACGAAGTGTAACTCTCAAAATTTAGAACGAAACGTAAATGAAAATTTTGTTAGAGATGAAAAATGTAGGTTACAAAGTTGAAAGTAGAATTTTGTAGGGTTAAATTGTAAAAGGTGTAAAAGTATTGGGTATAAAATAAAAAATTATATAGTTGTATCATATGCATAAAAATATGTACATTCAAGTTAGTAATTAGAATATATATAATACCAATAAATATGCCAACGTCCTCACTGTCACATATCTCCACAACTACAGTCATACTTTGGTTAGAAGATGAACATGGGACCTGATATGACATCGTAAAACCATTTCATTTTGATGAATTTAACTTCTGTGCCATTGCATACCGCAAATCTATATATCTTGAATTCGCTCCTAACTCTATGATATGTATCATTAATCCTAACGACCTATACTCCAAAACAACGATAACAAGCTCCCATGCACCTCCCATGCAATGGTTTTTACAAATATCTATTCTCTCATAAGGAAGACTTAACTTTGCTAAACTCTTTTTTGTATCATAAAAGTTTTTTGAAAGCTTATTTCCTTCGGGCAGCAATGCATTAACCATGAAAATATTATAGTTGAAAGTTGGAGTGGACACATTGAAAATTGATTTCAATGTCAAAAAACTTGTGACATCTTGTAAATTTCTACATTTTGTAGCCTTCTCTCTTTCTCATAAAAGTTTATCGGCAACTTCTAACATATCATAAAATCTTTTTGCTTTAGGATTCGTTACATGTCCTTTCAAAGAATTTGAAGTATAATCGCATGAATGCATATTATCTAACAACATACTTTTATAACCATCATCATCATCCTCAACTTCCATTGTAGTAGAATATTGTCCAACCTCGTGTACGGAATTTTCACCATTTCACTCTATGTCTCATAACAAAGCATGAAACCATCCTTATATAAGTGTTTTTGAATATAACTTATATTTTTACATTTATAACAAGGACATTTTATCTCACGTATTGCCTCACCATGTATATTCACTCTTGTATCAACAGATGTTTGATAAAAAAAATACAAAATCCAAAAATAATTCCACATTAGCACATTATTTATAATAAAGAAATCCATGACTATCAGTATTTTTTGACATCCATCTTCGATCGATATACCTTGTAATTACTAAACAAACTGACGCCTCTAAAATTTAGATTCATCAAAACCGTTTATATACAAATAAATATTTCATTATTATAACCATAACAAATATAGAGATAATACAAACAATGGTAGTGGATCTACAACTAGTTACTATATATAATAATTTTTTATGTGTAATACATCTATAGAACTTTAGCATGTCACATTATCGAGGCTATCCTAATAAACAACTATAACAAAAAAAAAACAAGGAAAAGTTATATAACACACTATAAAAACAAGTCCAGATGCATACCTATAATTAAGTACAGGCAGAGGCGGCCGATTATTGTTCGAATCCGAACAAAGATGCATATTTATATTATTATATTAAGTAGTATGTCGCCATCATGGCGTCTAGAAATGACAATCATAAATTTTTTTAATATATTCTACTACAAACTTGCCTACCCATTTTTACTATGACTTGTCAAATTAAGTTTTCTACTATTGTTGTCTAATGTTTTATTTGACTTTAAAAAGTAAATGCTATGAACTTTTAGTCAAATTAGCCATCCGTTTAATGTTCCAAAGGGTTGTGCAATGTGTTATTTGACTTTAAAAAGTCAAATCTATAAATTGTTATTCATGTTTGTCTGCTAGGTTTTAATTCGTATTATGGATTATGCTTGTTTTGTTTTGACCCAGGTCGACAAAGAGTTGTTTGAGTGCTTCACTGTTTTTGGCTGTTGTTTTAGGTGCACTGTTTTTACTTGTTTACATTGAATGTGCAGATATTTAGAGGGTTGGTATTGGTACGAGTATCTCAACCCGCTCGGGTCCAAATGACTTTTGATGTTTCATAATCTGTTTTGATCATTTAGTATGTTGGTATCATAATTTGTTTTGGTCATTTCCATTGAATAGGCATGAATCAATATACTAAACTTGCTGAAAAACAGCAGAATTTTAACTCCATTTAAATTCCAGTTTATATCTCAATTTTCAGCTTCTTTCTAACCTTGTTTATTCTCATTCAGTGGGTTATTCTCAAAACTCTTGTAACAAAATCAGAGTCATCAAGTGGTATAAGAATAAAAACGAAGCTTTGTAGCTTCCTTCTTTTTAGTTAACAAATTGTTTTAATCAATCATATCATGTCAAGAATCATTCATAATTTAATTGTTACTGTAATTCAAAATTTAGTTGGAACCTAACTGATCCTCACAAGTTTTAACCTTAAATATGTACATGTAGGATGGAATATAAGCTTGCAATATTAATTTTTGTAATCTGTATACTACTTCATTTCGTAAAAAATCATTAATCTGATGTGCATGTTTATATACTCAGGTCAACAATTGCTTCAAGGACAAATGGTCAGATAGCAAATGCAAAGTTTATGCAGAGCCAGACTCATACAGAGGGTGTTCATATTTACATAAAAACTATATTTGTACATTTGGTCTCTTTTTTCTTGACCTTGACCCATGCATTCATCAAAGTAGAGCCGGTTCCTTCAATTCAATCAAGTTGGCTTCTTTCTTTTTCCCTTCCATTTTATACACTCGTATGCAAAGTGTCCAAATGCTCCACACTCATAACACCGAAACCCACTTCTATCTCCTCGACCCGAGCCCCTTCCACGTCCTTTTTCCCCTCTACCGGATCCTCTTCCATGACCTCTTCCCCGTCCATATTGCTTGTCATTATGCTCACAATTGGTCAACAAAAGTTGCCCTCGATCTTCTTCTTTTTCATTATGACTCTTTAATCTTTCTTCGTATGCTTTGAGTCTTCCCACCGCTTCTTCAAAAGACATTTTTTCAATTTTCGAGTATTGTTCGATGGAAGCAACGATTGGTAAGTGTTTCTTCGGGGTTGAATTTAGATGCTCTCTCACAACGACCTCCTCTTCAAGATTTGAACCAAGACTATTAAACTTTGCTACGATACCACCTATCTTTCTCGAAAAGTCGTTAATCGTCTCGTTCTCCTTCATCTTTAGCATTTCCAACTCGCTCCTAAAAGTTTGCAATCATGCCTTTTGGCTCGGTCCGCTCCTAAGTATCGAACTCGGATGGACTCCCAAACGTCTTTAGCATCCTTATGTTTAGCAACCTGCAAAAGAACATATTCGGGTAATATCGAGAAAATAATAGCTTTTATGGTATGTTTTTCTTTTCTTCCACGGTTGCTCCGGTGACCGAGGCTATTGCCTCCCAAAGACCATATACCTTAAGTATTGCCTCGATTAGGATCGACCATGACGTGTAGTTTGTTTCTGTCAACTTGGGACATTTAAGAGATACGTTTCCTTGCTCTCAAACCGTTACGACGCCTGCGTTTTTTGTTATTTCTTGCTAAATACTTGCTTGAATATTACTATTTGCTATTTATTCCTTCAATTTATTGCTTTCTCTTGGCGCCTCTTGTTTTACTTTGCTGCATCTTGCTTTAACTTGCTACTAATCGACCGGTTTTCACCAGTCGATTCCCTTGCTGCTTGCTTTTTGTTTCTTGCGGTTTGATTACATGGACTCGCCGTTTCAATTGCTTATGATCATCTCCCGGTATGAGCCTAGGGCTCTGATACCAATTATAGGTTCAACCCAAATATGTACACACAACAAACACTCAAACAATGACAAGAACCTTTTGATTTTGCTTGACAAGTTACGAACAAAAAGGTAAAGAAGAAAAGAAATTTGAGAACTTTTGCACTGGAACCAATGTTTTCACGGTCGGATCGGACCGGTCGGTCTGACCGGTCCGACCGGGATTCGCTAGGTATGCCGGTCCGATTCACTATGGTTCGTTTTGTGTTGTAAAAACCGGCCGGTTTGAAGCGATCCGCTGGTTCGAACGGAAAACCGGCTGATTTGCAGGTTGGATCGGCGTTCATAGCATTGTTTGTTTTCTTTTTCTCGGTGGTGGCTACGAGAAGACTACATCTGGCAGGCAGAGGGAGGCTGAACAGATTCTAGAGAAGAGAAGAATATAAACCTTCAGAGCAGATTCAAGAGAAGAGAAATAGATGGACCTTTGACGTTAAAGCCGTCGATCGAGCTAACTGGCGGAGCTTGGTGGCTATGGCGATGGAGCTAACTGGTGGAACTTGATAATATGATGATCAGAAGAAACATAAGAAGAAGAATAGAAAAATTAAGGAGAGTGATAATGATAACTTGATTGGATTTTTAAATTAAATAAACTGATTGATTGATTTTGTTTGAGTACACTGACATCTTTTTTACCTGTTGTTATATCAAAATTCAAAAACTTTATGAGTAATGTTTAGTTAGTTTCTTAATTTGTTTTATTAACTAAGAAAAAGAAAGAAAGACGTTTGTTTTTTCAGTTGTTAACAGATTATTTAATTATATTATATTTATAAAATTTTGTCGCACACATGTTAATTATTTACTTATTTAATAAATAATGTTAATTTTTATATGGTCTTTTGTATCTTTTATGTTTAATGTGTAAAAGACATATTTTGTAAATTTCTAAATCATTTATAAAGCCATCCGGTTCTTAAGTCCGGTTCAACCGGTCCGACCGGTTCGACCAGTGAACCAGTAAGACGACCGGTTCGCTGTCCGATTCGGTTCTGAAAACATTGACTAAAACTTATTCATTCAATGCAACAAAACAATTTAAATAATACAAAAATTTAATATGCTACGTGACCCACTAAGCCCTCTACTATCAACTCTTTAGCCCTCTACTATCAACTCTTTATCCCACTACTTTTACTCATTCAAACTAGAAAACTTACTTCATGACTCAAATAAAATATCTAATTAAAAATATTAAACTTCTAGTGACTTGACCCATAAAATAAACCCGTTGACCCGTCAAGATTAACCAACATTTTTTAATTAAAATTAAGACATAGGAAATTCGGTTTCTCTTTTTAATAAGAAGTTGATTTTGATCATGTTTATATTTATAGGAAAAGTTAGGTGAAAAATGCGAAGACTTTGATTTTGGGGGAGAAGGAAAGCAGGGAGGTTATGGACTTTATCTTTTTGATGCACATATAGTTTTGTTGTGTCGGTAGTTTTGTGTCTTCATCTGTGTGCTTATTTGTGTGACATTCATAATGTAATGAAAGTATTTGTGTGACATTCATAATGTTATGAAAGTAATAGGAAGGTCATGGACTTGAAAATTTTTCAATATACAGATAGTTTTGTTGTGCATATAGTTATGTGTCTTTATTTGTTTGACATCCGTAGTGCAATTAGTTTTGTTGTTATCATACTCGTTTCTAGTCCCTCATTTGATGTAACAGATCACAAAGTTAAAGGCATTTAGAAAAAAATGCAGAATTTAGTGCCTTAGAGCATTTACATTAGAGTCCTTAAAAATATGTGAGTGTGTTTGGTATATTATATAAAATTGTTTTGACTGGTTGTGAGTAGAGGAGAGAGAAAATGTTATTGTGGTGTATATTTGAAAAATCACTATCCAATCTTTATAACTTTTTTAATAATTTTTAAAGTGGTTGTGAGTAGATGAAAGAAAAAAAATTAATGATAAAGGTATAAAAAGTATTATTTAATTGAAAAGAAGAGAGAACATATAATGATTTTTTAGTTAATTATATGACAAAGATAATGAATCAACTGTAAATGCCGTTAAACATTCTAACGGGTTATATTGATGCAATAAAACTGTTGTTCACGTAATGGGTAAACGGGTCAAGTATTTATGATGCATGAAACCTTTTGATTTGTCAATAATTTAACATTTATGATATCTCTACTCTTTAAGCTTTTTTTTACTTGAAAATTCATGATAGCAAGAATTTGTTTTTTGTAAAGTCGACGGGGATTTTTTTAATTATACAGCCAGTGTTTTCACATCCGGATCGGACCGGCCGGTCCAACGGGAATTCGGTAAGGTGAGCGGTCCGATCTAGTCTGACTCGTTTAATGTTCACAAGACCGACCGGTTGGTACCGAGCTGTCGGTCTAACCGCGAATCGGGAGTGATGGTTGAACCGAATAGCCAAAGCTCATCTCTTTCATGCAGAATTCTAGATCCAGATTTCGATCTATAGATTCAACGCCAATATCCTTCAATTAACGACAAGAAACGACTTCAAATTGAACAAGTAAACTTCAATTGAACAAGGCTTCAAACAATCCCGATCTAGACTTGCGACACGGAATGGATATAGTAAGAGAACGCAGTGGTTGAAATGGTGAAAGAGATGAAATATGCTTAAGAGAGTCTAGATGAATGATTTGTGGTGAGAGCTCAAGGAGATGCACATAAACCCTAATCTTGAAAGATAAAATGGTCAGATATATTATGGCTCTAAATATAAACATGAAAACCTAATGTTTGGTGGGCTACTAATTACTCAAAGCCTAATATTTTACTTTTTTTTGGGCCAATAGTCAATAAACTAAATGGGCTGATGGTCCAATCTAAAAGATTTAATTGATTGTATTTATATACTTAAATATATTATTTATAAAGTCACCGGTTCTTAAATCCGGTCCGACTGGTTCGACCGGTCCAACTAGTGAACCGGTAAGAACTTCGGTTTGATATCCGGTCCGGTTTTAAAAACATTGTATACAGCTATACCTACACAAACTTTCTATAAACATTAAATTCGTAAAAATGTAAAGATACAATATCTATAAACATCAAATTCATAAACATATATATGATTGAATCGTCAAATTTAAGCAAAAGAGTACCGCTAGTCTGCCTTTTGTTATTCGAAGCAGAGGTGGCCAAAAAACCGGTTTGGTAAAAAACCGAAACCGGTTTGGGGGCCAAACTGGTTTCAAACCAGCCCAACCCAACTGTTTAGGTTTGGTTTGTAGGGTTCGTCATACAAACCGGTTTCTAACCCGGTCCGGTTTCAAACCGATCTCAAACCAGTACCTCAAAACGGTTTTAAAAAAGTAGCCGTTGTATAATGGCTTTATAGCCATTTTTTGACCGTTTGAAGTGTTTTTTTGACCCTTTTTAGTGTTTTTTACCATTATACTCCTATTAGGTTAGTATATATATGTATTGAATGTTTTGTTTGAACAACAACTTAAAACGCTCTCTACTCTTAAAAATCACAAAAACGGTCAATACTTTTATTCTCTTAGAAAAAACTCTCTCATATGGCTTTATCAAGTGCTCAATTATCCATTGGTTGAAAACAACATTGATGAAAAACGAAGGAAATGTTTGGCCTTGAGACGATGCACCTTTCAACGCCTTACAATATTTATGCGAAATGTTGTTTTCAAGATTTGATAAAAAACGAAGGAAATGTTTGGCCTTATAACGTTGATGCGGTTCGAGAGCAAATGACGCGTTTTGTAATTCAAGAAAGCTTGCCATTCAAATATTTCGATAATGAACGTCTAACGCGAGTCATTCAACGAACACTCCAATCACGTTACACCAATATAAGTCGTGCTACTCTTTGAAGTGGAAAAAAAGCTAAAATTATTTGATGTCTTATTTTGAAAATTTACAAAAAGGTGTTAACTTAACTAGTGATGTTTGGTCGACTACTCACAATTCACCGGACTCGTACATTTGTGTCTCCACCCATTGGGTTAAGCCCGTTCGTGGCAGATGATGAAATGTACGATTGCGTTTAAATTGTTTGATTATCCTCGCACCGGTGAAAACATGTTTTATCTTACTAACAAAGTTATTAAAACATATAAATTAAAAAACAAAATATTTTCTTTATCTTTTGATAATGCGTCAAATAACACGCTTGCGATAGAACATTTAAAATGATAATATAAACCAATATGTGACAGTGTGTTTTTTCATATTCGATGTGTGCACATCATAAATTTAGCCATTCAAGACGGTTTAAGAACGATTGAAACAGTCAAAGATGGTTTTAAAAGAATGTTACGTGAAACAGTCAAAGATGGTTTTAAACTTAGCAAGTTTTGTAAAGATGCAAATTCCAAATGTTTAGGTCCGAATTGGGACGTACCTACACGATGGAAGTTCACTTGTAATATGTTTGAAAAGACTATTGAAAAAAAAAGTTTAATAGCCTTTTATAATAGTTTGGTAAGTCGTGAACATGCAAATAATTACCATCCATCAGGTTGGTCTGTTATTGAACAACAAGTAAAATGCTTCAAATTTTTAAAAACACAACTAATTGTGTTTTTGGTGTTTATTATCCAATGAGTTCGTTTGTACTTCACCAAATTTATTTAATATATTCAAAATTAAATAAGATGTCGTTTAAGGATAGACCTTATTCAGATATGATACCCTTAATGAAAGAAAAAACTTAAAAAGTATTTTAAAGAAATACCTTTAGTTATTACATGTGCCGCTGCATTAAACCCTTATTTAAATTTGTCGGGGGTTGAAACTTTACTTGATAAAATTACTTCTAATTTGGATTTAGAAGATGAAAACCCATTTTATGATCAAAGTTTAAAAGATACTTTTAGCCAATAATTAGAAAAAAATGATTTTAATTTATCAAAATATGATGAAACATCACACATCCATGAGTCATTGAGGCATGTAGCACATGTCGAAAGTTCAAATAATCCATTGTTTGCTTTATATAATACTTTAAGAGATTAATGTAATAAACATTAACGTGGTAACACTACGAGTAGTGAACTCGAGAGGAATGGTGGAACAAACATTTTATCCACCATGACTCGAAAAGATTTTAAAAATGTTGACTTGTTGGCTTGGTGGAAAGGTAAGGAAGATCAATTTCTCATCCTATTCACCATGGCCCGAGATTTACTAACCGTCTAAGCTTCCATGATAGCTTCGGTATCTCCTTTTTTCTGTTACTGACAAGATTATATCGATAAGACGAACTCGACTCACTCCCAAAGCGGTTGACATGTCAATTTGCTTAAAGGATTATCTGGATGTCTTGAAAAAGTACAAAACAAATGCTCACTTGAAGGAGAATCGGAATATGAAGCAGAATTACACGAGGACGAGATAGAGAGCGGATTGACACCTGTAATGACTGATGATGAAGCGGCATATGACGAGTACCTTCATAATAGCTTCGGTTCTGGTGGCGAATAATAAAGTATCCAAATATGCAACGAACGAACGAAGAACAACTAGGCTAAATGTTTAGTTTTTAAAAACAATTATTTAAACTTTTATGTTGTTTAAATTGTTTATATGTTTTATATATTATATATTTCCCTTTGATTTTAAAAATAAAGTCATGGCATTATTCGAATGTACAAGTAACAAGTAACATTATATATCTTACATTGAGACGTTAAGTCATATTGATTAACAAGTAATGTATGATATAATACTTTAACAGTAAACAAAATAATGATATTAATAACAATAATAATAACAACAACAATAATAAAAACAACCACCATCACCATGATATTAATAACAATAATACTCACAACTTTTGTTTTATTGCTTTTGATTTAATTAATATACATATGATTATATATTTTTCATATGTTAACAAATATTTTATTTTTCTTTAAATTAAGTATAAGTTTATTTTGTTTATTACTTTTGATTTAATTAATATCAATATGATTATATATTTTTCATATGTTAACATAATAATATTATTAATAACAATAAATAAAAAGAATGTATAAAACCCGAACTGGTTTGGGCCCAAACCGACCCAAATTGGTTTCATAGGGTTGGGTTTTTTCCAATCCGAACTGGTTTACAACCCAAACAGGTTTTAGGCCAAACCGGTTTCTAGTAAAACCCGATTTGTACATGTCTAATTCGAAGCAAGAACACCGGGGGAACAATAGTTATTGGAAGTGTGTTTTGTGTAACAGGTGGAACAACAACAATCTCAAATCCTAGAATGGCGACTTACAATAGAGAAATCGAATGGTTAATTAGGCAACCAATCAAAATAAGAGCAAGTAATTACGGATGGGACTTACAATGATGTTGCCGATGAATGATTAGAGAAATCGAATGATGATGTTGATGGATGACGATGAACGATGATGAATGATGATGTGCTAATGAGCGATGATGGTGGAGAGAAAACGACCGATGATGATGCTACCGATCAAAATTGTTCGTCCACGTTGATGAAGATGAATGATGATGCCGCTGAATTGGTTCAATTTTCGGGAGAGAAAAAACCCTTACATGGAGGATTAGGGAAATAAGAGCATTCACAGCTACAGCTAGAAACGAACCAAACAAACACTCACAAGGCCTGATTTGTTCGTGTTCGCTCATTAAGAAATAATTCACGAAAACTTACCGAACGGATTTCATTGGTCATGTTCGTTCACTAAGGAATTTGTAGGACCGTTTAGAGGGGTTGGTCACTTACAACACAAACACACAATGAGGAGAATTAATTTAGAATACTTAACAGATCAAATAAGAAACTGGTAACACACTAGAATGATACTTAGAACACAAGCAAAATATGAGACAGAACCAAGAACAAACAACAAGAAGTATATGGTTTTCAAGAATGTTGTATATCGCTCTCAAGTTCTTTTACAAGTGTTAAAGCATACATATGAAAGTTACAAAGACATGAGATACTTTATACTACATCATACAGCCGGCTATACTTTGAACGCCCGGTATATATGAACGGATCAGCTTGAGCCACTCTCATTTGCACTCAACACCCAACTTCTAGAGAGAGAGAGAGTGTAGAGAGAGAAAGTGGAGAGAAAGTGGTGATTCAAGGCTCAGTTGATCAAGAGATTGAAGATCGGTGTTCGTGGTCATCCAAACAACAATAAAAGACCAAGAATCCGGGTAAGAAACATCGTTTAATCATTTCTTTGAGGGTAAACCCGAATTCTAGGGCTTGGGGTTTTTTAAAGTGGCAAAGAATCACCCAATTCATAACTCACGTTTTTGTGCAAGAAAACATGTAAGAAGCTTAGATATAGCTTATTGGGTGATAAACCAAGGTTTTGGGTGTAAAATATTGAAGTTTTGGGTCAAAAATAGGTTGGTTCGTAATTTCAGCCCGTTCTGCGAAACTGGGTTTTCATCCAGCGAAATTATGTAGTCATCCAACAAAACTATGAAGACTATTTGCGAAACTGTAGTTTCGCAGACATGGTTATCCAACGAAAGTTGGGCGAAACTGGCAGCGAATATGCCAGCGAAACTGCCACCGAAGGTGGCAGCGAAACTAGCAGCGGGAACTGCTGATCTTGCAGCGAAATTAGGAAGAAATTAACTCCTTTGAGTGTTAACTTATCTGCAGCTGTGTAGTGCAACCCTTGCTTAGAAAGCTTGATTGAGAAGCTACTCATCGAGTCCAGGTGAGTTCTAGATCCATTATTTTAAAGGTTTTAAACTTGTTTGGGGCTGGAAATACATACCAAATATACGTTTTGAATGAACAAGATTTTAAGAGGTTTTAACAGTAAGATCGATTTTTCTATGACAGAAGGGGCTATATAAATGTTTAAAAATAAAAAATTTTCGCGCTGACCTGGCAGCACGGACCCAGCCAGGGGCGTTGCCCCTTGGACCCCACTAGGAGTTGCTGCCCCTAGGACCCCGTTGTCAGGGCTGCCACCCCCGAACCCCCACTGTCCCGTGGAGGGTCGGTCATGTTCTCTGATGACTTGTACTTGTTATGTATGTGTATGTGTATGTGTATGTGTATGATTATATGATGATGTGTGATGATGTTACGTATGTATATGTTATTTATGTTCCTTATACGTATTTTTGTGTATCTTTATGTGGTGTGATTATGTTAATGAAAGTAAAGTATTATCTTAACGAAGCAAAAGATTTAAGATAATGAAAGGGGAACATAATGAAAGAATGTATGAAAGTCTTGCAAGCAAATGTAAAGAGCGAAATGTACGAAACGTGCGATGCGTATGAAAACAACCCTATGAGGGTTGTCAGCTCAACTGTGTGTTATAGCGTGCGATTTTGGCTAACTCATGAGGGTTCATACACACAGTGGGAGTTAGTCTTGGTGGCTGCTCTATACGTGCGATATGGTATTAACTGTGTGTTATGTAGCTTGCGATTTTGGCTAAACCCATGAGGGATCACACACAGGAGGAGTCAGTCTTGGTGACTGCTCCATATGTGCGATATGAACGAAATGAACAATGATGGAAGATAATAATTATTACCTTGATGTACGTATGATGTGTGATCATGTGCGATAGTAAAGAAAATGTTTTAATGAATGAAAGGTAATATAATGTTTTTGTAAAACTAGAACTCACTCAGCAAAGCTGACTTTTATGTGTTTCCAGTTGGCAGGTAAATGTTGCTGAGGATGGTACGGGGCAGCTACTTGGCGTTTTTGGGATGGCATCCATCGTTTAAATTATGACGTTTTTGCATTGTAATGCGAACAAACAATATTTCGTAACGATTATGAATGTTGTATTATTTTGCAAAAGCAATGAATGAAATGATTTTAAATTATTCCGCTGCGTTGTTTTAGTACGCTTAAATATATGTTTTATGTTTTACGTGCGATGATTGACCAGCTGTAAGCGTCCCGGGAACGAGGCCTTACATAAAATACATCAGATAAAACATGTATTCAAAAGTCTTTGGAAGATAATTTGTCTTCACTTATTAGCTTCGGAAGACTTTGTCTTTGAAGCTTCGGAGGACTTCACTTTTGGCTTCGGAAGATGTTGGTCTTGGCTTCGGAAGATTTTACACTTAGAATATTTTTTAGTGCATGATGTAAAACTTCTGAAGCATCTCTACTTCTGTACTTTAGTGCATGCATGCAGGAAGTGTTGGACCAAAAGAACCAATGAGCCGGATCAGAAAAACCTTTAAGTCCCACAGACGTCACAACAACTACTGAAGTCCACAACAGCTGAAGACAACAACTGATTACAAAGTCTGAAGACAAGTGCTGAAGACAAAGTCTGAAGACACAAGTGCTGAAGACAAAGTCTGAAGACACAAGTGCTGAAGACAAAGTCTGAAGACACAAGTGCTGAAGACAAAGTCTGAAGACAAGTGCTGAAGACAAAGTATCAGACGTTGTCACAACAGCTGAAGAGGACTTCTTCAGTAGTTGTGACGGTTTGCTTTCAGTAGTTTTATATTTTCTCTTTTCAGTAGTTTTGTAAAATGACTGAAGAGTTTGTTCTTCAGTCGTTGTAGTATCAGTAGTTTCTTTTCAGTTGTTTCATGTTTTATACTTAGCACTCTGACATGTTCTCAGTAGTTGTGAACATTTCAGTAGTTTATTAAGAATTAGTTATTTTTGTACTAGATCTGCTAGTAATCACCATCCCGTGATTACAGCAGTGATTGCACTCTATATAAGGAGTGCCAACCTTATTGTAACAGTGAATGATTTAGCAATAATATTGGGCATTATTGAAACATTCCTAATCACAGAAAAATATTCTCTCGCATTTGTTTACAAGTAACAAACTCTTGCTATAATTTGACTAATTCTTCTCTTCATTCCGCTGCATTACACTCTAATACTTCAAACTTGTGATCATTGATCCTGTCAAATGGTATCAGAGCAGGTTAATCATTGATCGATCTAATAATTGATCATTGAAACTGCTCTTCAAGATCCAAGTTTGAGTGAATTAGCATTCTTTTGCAAGAAACTGTTATAGAGATTGAATTTTTCTGTGCTTTTAATCATTCATCCTGAGACTTATTCTTGGTTTTCATTGAGTTTGTTGTGGTGTGTCTAAATTTTTGCTTGAATAAAATTGTTTTAGTTTCAAAATGACTACTCCTTCCAATGATCCTCACAATACTGGTTCCTCAACCAAGCCTCCAATGCTGGTTAGGAATGAGTATAACATATGGCAACGTCGTATGCTCCATCACCTGTCTGTTAACAGCTCAGGTTGTTGGACATCAGTGGTACATGGTCCACACAAGCCTATGGTGAATAACCCGGAAACCAATCAAATGGTTCCGAAGAGGAAGGATCAATACTCAGATGAGGATAAGAAATTGTTTGAGATAGATGCAAAAGCTCATGGAATTCTGGCCATGGCACTACCCAATGAAATTTATTCTGGGCTAATGCATTATGAATCTGCCCATGACCTCTGGAATGCCTTGAAAGAACAATTTGGAGGAACAGATGAGGTCTTGGCAAATAATAGAGAGATCCTTGCCCAACAATATGAGACATTCTCTCATAGGAAGGGTGAGACACTGACTCAACAGTTTGAGCGGTTCTCTTGTTTGATCTCTGAATTGAAAATGGTCAAACATGAGTATACTAATATTCAGATGAATAACAGATTTCTCAGATCACTGCCTGAGAGATGGGATACATATACCATTGTCCTACGCTCCAGTGCAAATTTGGACAAACTATCTCTCACCCAACTTCATGGGAAATTGCTCACATTTGAGAGAGAGATAGAACAAAAGAGAAAACTGTCTTCATCTGGTAAGCTCACTGAGGACTTTGTACCAGGCAACACTGCTCTGGTTAGTCATGAGTCAGAATATGCTTCATCTGAATGCCAGTATGATGAGCATATTGATTTCTCTTCAAACATTTCTGATTCAGCATTTGTGAGTGTTGATAGTCAATTTTCTGGGTGTAATAATGACAATCTATGCTTCATCATGGATGATCTCAAGGGGATTGCTGATGATGACTTAGAAGAGATGGATATTTTGAGCCAAATGGCCTTGATAAATATCAGATCTCAGAAGTTCTACAAAAGAACTGGAAGAAAGTTCCCAGGACTCTCTGGCAAAACCAAAGTTGGTTTTGACAAGAGTAAGTTGAGGTGTCACAGATGCCAAAGGCTTGGACACTTTGCTAGAGAATGTAGATCATCTGGATCTAATTCCTCTGCACCTTTTGTGACTTTTCCTAGCAATAGTCAACAAAACAAAGGGCAACATCCTGTCAATTCTAGTCATCAGTCTCAACTACAATCTCCTGCATATTTTGTTCCTCAGGGTCAAATGCCTTACCCTTACCCGTGTTATTACATGCCACAAACCAGTCAAGTTCAAGCTCCTATGGTACCACAACCTCATGCACTTCCAGAACCTCAACCATCTCATCAACCCCCTCAACCTCAACAACATAGCTTCTTCACCCCAGAAGTTGTTGATTGGAGCAGCTTGCCAGATGACATGTCTGGTCATGAACAACTGTTCACAAGTGCTGATCAACATGGTGGTGATAGTCCTTTTGGAAATCTGGCACTTATGGCTCTGGAATCAACTGAGGGTTCCTGCTCAACTGCATCATCTTCACAGGTAACTCAGGTATCTTCAGAGGCCAAAGCCAAGTTATGTTCTGAATCTTGCATTGCTGCCTTTGTCTCTATTAGAGAGGCAAATGTAGCATTAATAAATGAAAAACTTGAGTTTGAGAAAACAATTTCCAAAAGACAAGCTGAGTATGAGTCTGCTCTTAATAGTAAAAATGATGAGATTTATAAGCTTAAATGCCAATTAAATGATGAAAAGGCTAAGCTAGAGGTTATTCTGGAGGACCAGAAAAGTCTTAAAGAAACCCTTGCAGTCACCCAAGTAGAGTGTGATCGATGGGTGCAATCATGCAAAGGTTTTGAGATGCTTCTTAGTAAGCAATCAGCTTCCAATGTGAAGTTTGGCATTGGTTATAATCACACTGCTCCTCCTACAGATTTTGCTCCAAGAGTAGAGGTGAAATCTGATGGAGAAAGCAATAACCAATCCACCTCATCATGTGATTCACTTTCTGATAAAGCATCATCAAAAGTTGAAGTCAGCAATAAGCCCTCTCAGAACCTATCAGCTAATGTTGATAGTTCAATTGCTGACACTCACATGATCAAAGAGTTGGTCAACTCAGGAGTTATTTCTGAAAGTCCTGAAAGGACTGGAGAGCAAGATTTAACTCCTGAAGTTCAAGCTCCAACTACTGACAGCACTGAAAAGAAGAAAACTGTCAGTAGAAAGAGTTTGAAGACTACTAAAGAGGAAGTCAAGAAAGCAAATAGTGCTTCCAAAGTACTGAAGAGCAAGTCTTCAGTAGTTTCATCCTCTTTAGTTGATGATCAACATAAGATGAAAAAGAAACCATGTGAAGTATGTGGTTTGTTTAATCATCTCACTGATGATTGTTGGTACAAAAGAGGATCCAAACTCAAACATAAAGATGAAATTAAAGAGAAAATGGTTAAAATGAAAAATGAGTTTAAAGCCACATTTGTACCAGCAACATCAAATCCTGTAATCCTTAAGTCCAAAAAGAAATCCAAAAAGGAAGGGGTTAAACAGGTAACAGCTGAGGTTGCTCAAAAGAAGAAGGTGCAACATAAGAACTTATCAAACTCCAGTGCTAATGTGTCTGAAGAGCTGAAAGCTTTATCACAAAATCAGACACAGCTGGTTATGATGGTTCAACATCTATTGGGAAGAGTCAACCAATTAGATGTTCCTATGTTGAATCCACAGAAAAGGAGGTCCAAGCCAAAGGATTCCTCTTTTCCACCATCTTCTTCCTCTCAAGCTGTTATTTCTAGCAAACTTGTTAGTCCACCATCTGTTGATGTGAATAGGCCCAAAACCAAAAAGGTTTGGGTCTCAAAATCTAACTAATTTGCTTTGTTCTGCAGGGTTCTTCAACATGCCACAGAGGCATCTGGTATGTAGACAGTGGAGGATCCATGCATATGACAGGAAACAGATCACTTCTTAATGACTACTCTCAAGGAAGGAAGGGATTTGTATCTTTTGGCAATGATGCAAAGGGTTACATCATCGGCAAAGGCTTTGTTTCCAATGGGGAAATAAAGTTTGATGATGTTAACCATGTGGAAAATCTCAAGTACAACCTCTTGAGTGTCAGTCAAATGTGTGACAAAGGCCATGTTGCTCTTTTCACAAGTCAGAACTGCCGGATTCTGTCATCCAAAGTTCTGAGTTTGATTGACAAGGTGTTGGATAAACACACTCTCCTTAAGGCCAACAGGACAGGAAGAGTGTATGCCTTAGATCTTTCTAAGAAAATAGATCTCAAAGGCCATCCTTGCCTATTTTCCAAGGCTTCCCCTCAAGAATCTACACTATGGCATAGAAGGCTGGGTCATGTTAATCTCAAAAACATAAATCAGCTGATTAACCATGGTTTAGTAAGGGGATTGCCTATGAAGGAGTTTAAATGTGAAGATGACTGCACTGCTTGTCTAAAAGGAAAACAGCACAAAGTTTCATTTCCTTCCATAGAAGAACCTAAGTCCACAGCCTGCTTACAGCTTCTTCACATGGATCTCTTTGGTCCTGTGAGAGTGATGAGTATGGCTAAGAAGAAATACTGTCTAGTAATTGTGGATGATTACTCCAGATTTGTATGGACTTTCTTTTTGCATTCAAAGGATGAAGCACCTCAGAAGATTATCAACTTTGTGTTGTATGTTGAGAAGCAGTATTCCCTCTCAGTCAAGTGTATTAGAAGTGATAATGGAACTGAATTTAGAAACAATACACTTGATGAGTTCTACCTCTCAAAGGGAATCAAGAGGCATTTTAGCATTCCAAGAACTCCTGAACAAAATGGAGTAGTGGAGAGAAAGAACAGGACCCTTATTGAAGCTGCAAGGTCCATGTTGGCTGACTCTGGATTGCCAATGACTTTTTGGGCTGAAGCTATCAATACTGCTTGTTATGTACAAAATAGAGCTCTAGTGAATAAGAGGTTGATGAAAACTCCATATGAAGTTCTTCATCATTTGGCCCCTCTAATTTCATTCTTTAGAGCTTTTGGATGTCCTTGTTTCATTCTCAACACAAGGGATCAACTCCAGAAATTTGATTCTAAGGTGGATGCAGGATATTTTGTTGGTTATTCATCAACTTGCAAAGCATACAGAGTCTTCAACTGTAGAACAAAGATGGTTGAAGAGACTCTACATGTTAAGTTTAATGAATCTCCAAAGGACAAGATTCCACAAAATCCTGTGGAGATATTTGATTTGGACATACTACAATATGCTCCTCATCAAACTCCTGCTGTTGCTCATGTCAACAGTTCTCCACCTGGTGGTACTGCTGGTGCTGATGATGATGATAGTAGTACTCACCTCTTCAGATTTACTGATCAACTGCCTGATTCAGCTAGACCTGATGTTCCTGCAGCTCCAGCAGCACAATCCACAACAAATGCTGATGAGATTTCTACAACTTCAACTTCCTTTGAACTACCATCAACTGATTGGTTTCAAGGAAATTCTTCACCATCACCATCTGTTGCTGCTGAGCCTGCTACAAACACTTGCACTGATCTCATTGTGTATCAAGATCTGAAGAATCACCCTATGTCTCAAATCATTGGTGATATCACTGCTGGAGTATCAACAAGAAGTCAATTGTCAAATTTCTGCTTCTATGCTCTCTTCATTAGTCAGCAAGAGCCAAAGAATTATCACATTGCATTAAAGGACAATGGATGGGTTGATGCCATGCAGCTTGAGCTTCTTCAGTTCAAGAAACAACAAGTGTGGGAACTTGTTCCTCTACCTCCAGGTAAGTGTGCAATAGGCACTAAATGGGTGTTTAGGAATAAGACTGATGAAAATGGGCTTATTGTTAAGAACAAGGCCAGACTGGTGGTTCAGGGGTTTGCACAAGAAGAAGGTATTGATTATGATGAAACCTTTGCTCCTGTAGCCAGACTGGAAGCAATTCGATTGTTTTTAGCTATGCTGCTTATCAAAATCTTAAAGTTTTTCAAATGGATGTCAAAAGTGCTTTTCTGTATGGGAAAATTAAAGAAGAGGTTTATGTATGTCAACCACCAGGTTTTGAGGACAACAAACATCCTAATTGGGTGTATAAGCTTGATAAGGCTCTTTATGGGTTGAAACAAGCTCCTAGGGCCTGGTATGAGACATTATCAAACTTTCTTCTTGAAAATAATTTTACTAGAGGCACCATAGATAAAACTTTGTTCATTAAGAAAGCAGGGCAGCATAATCTACTTGTTCAAATTTATGTAGATGATATTATTTTTGCATCCTCTGATCCACAGTTGTGTGATGACTTTACAAAGCTGATGCAACAAAAGTTTGAAATGAGTGCAATGGGGGAATTACAATTCTTTCTGGGTTTGCAAATCAAACAAAAGGCTGATGGAATTTTCATTCATCAGTCCAAATATACAAAAAATCTTTTGGAAAAATTTGATTTACAAAATTGTAAACCCTGTTCTACTCCCATGTGCAACACCACACAACTGGATACAGATCAGAAAGGTAAAGTGGTTGATGAAACACTTTACAGATGTATGATTGGGTCCTTGATGTACCTAACAGCTTCTAGACCAGATATTATGTTTGCTACATGTGTTTGTGCTAGATTTCAGGCTGCACCTAAGGAGTCTCATTTGATTGCAGTCAAGAGGATCTTTAGATATTTGCAAGGCACTCCATCTCTAGGTTTATGGTATTCTACTAGACATTCTGGTAAATTAGTTGCTTTTTCTGACAGTGACTATGCAGGGTGTAAGTTGACCAGGAAATCAACTTCTGGTGGATGCCAATTCCTAGGCAACTGTTTGATTTCTTGGCAGAGTAAGAAACAAACCTCAGTTGCTACATCAACTGCTGAAGCCGAGTACATTGCTGCTGCAAGTTGTACATCTCAGGTATTATGGCTTCAAAACCAATTATTGGATTATGGCATAACTGAGACTAAGACTCCATTGTTAATGGACAGTTCTTCAGCTCTTTGTATTGTCAAGAATCCTGTCCAGCACTCTAGGACTAAACATATTGAAATCAGACATCACTTTATTAGAGATTGTTTTGAAAAAGGTCTGATTGATCCAAAATTTGTTCCTAGTGCTGATGAGCTTGCAGACATTTTTACTAAGCCTTTGGATAGTTCAACCTTCCACAACCTGGTGTTAAGGCTTGGTATGCTGCAGCTAGAATAAGTGACAACTACCGATAATCTCAGTAATAAATACTGATGATCATTGGTAACCATGTCATATATAAGTACTTCATTTGTTAAAACAGCTGATGTAGTTATAACAGCTGATGAAATCACAACAGCTGATGTAACTACAACTGCTGATGTCAGAAATGCAGATAAGTACTGATGACCAATGAAACAAACTCGGATTTAAATGTGGAGGTCAGACTGAAACAGCTGAAAAGCTAAGAATTGACGACAACAGCTGATGAGTAATTTCTCTTCAGTTGTTTTTACAACTGCTGTTTCTAAACAACTGAAGCCACAGCTATGTCTTCAGTAGTTTACAACTACTGAAGACTACCACTAAGTCTTCAGCTGTTTACACCAACTGATGACAAAACCACTGTCTTCAGTAGTTACATAACTACTGATGACAAACACCATGTCCTCAGTTGTTTCACCACCTGAAGTCGAATTGTCCTCAGTAGTTTTATAACTACTGAAGACTAAATCAAAGACTTCAGCTGTTTCAATGTCTGACGGTTAAAACCAAGTCTTCAGTTGTTTTATAACAACTGATGATCACACCAATACGGTCAGTCATTTCAAACCTCTAAAAGTTAATGCCACGTCATCACCAGTTTCACCAAATGATGACTCACCAAAACCTTCAGTCGGTTCATAACCCTACCCTATAAATCCCTTATCTCACCAGAGTTTTTCTCACCTTTACTCTCAAACCTAACGTTCAAAAACTCTGTACCCTCTCTTCATCCATGGCGACCATGCAACTAAAACCTCGACACAACTGTGTCGCTCACCTTACTAAATCACCATTCTGGACCAAGTTTCACAACGCCATTGATTTAATGGTCCAGTCACCTTACCAAACAGCCTTTCTGATAAACCCCACCATATATGCCGAATCCCTTAGCCAATTCTGGACAAACGTCACTCTTGTCTCTGAGGAGAATGACACAGAGTCACTTCATTCGTTTGTCCATAGCCAAAAGGTGGTCATCAATCCAGAGATTCTTCGCCAAACCCTCAATCTGGATGATGCCACTTTCCCGACTAGCTATCCAAAGGGCACCACTGATCTATCATTTGCCCACCATGGATACGAAGGCAACCTGAGTGCCTCTACCATATTGAAGAAACATTTCCAGGATGCTGAACGGCTTATCTTTCATATGGTAAATGTCTGCCTGGCTCCAAAGACTTCATCATGGGATCAAATGTCCACAAGGTGGCAACAGGTATTGTACTCTATCCTTGAGCAACAACCTTTAAATTTTTCTGAAATATTATTCTTAGAGCTCAAGGATATGGCCCAAAAACAACTTTCTAACCGTTGGATATTATATCCTCGGTTTATAATGGCCATAATTGAAAACCAGCTTCAAGCTGAGGGACTTGTTGGCCTGGGAGTCCCTGCTATGGCTGTATTGCCTGAAGTATACTCCCGGCACAACTCTGACCAATCACTCAAAATGGCTGCCAAGCTGCGCAAACCCACGCAGCTGGAACCCACAGCCACCACCACAAAATCCAAAGTCCCCACCAAACCAAAAACAAAACGAACCAAAACAGCTATTCAGGAAGATGAGTCCCCTGAAGATGCTCCTGTACCACCAAGACAGGATATACTTACTGGTGTAAACCCCCCAGTAGTATCAGAGACTCACCCAGCCACAGCCGCTCAGGATTCCTCTCAAAAGGAACCTGAAGCAACCAAAGAAGGGGTACCCACAAATCTGGAATCTTCCTCATTTGAGGAGATTGCCATTGAAACTCACCATTCTCCCCAGGTGCATAATACCCTATCTCCTCATGAAAATGCCCCCCAAAGTCCAACACTTATAATTGCAAATGTGCTGACTCAGCTGCATGCCTCTCCTCCTCCCCGACAACCACCTAAAGGGAAAACCACAGATATTGAGGTAGAGGATCAACATGCTTCTGACAACCCACAGCACAGGGGTTTAAATGTTCAGTCTCCTAGTGTAGATACGGAGACAAGAATATCTGGTGAGGCTGCCACCTCTTCTGCATCAGCACATGATCAGACTGAGGCTGGTAACATGGCTAAGACCTCATCAGAGGCAACAGCTGATGAAGGACATCGTCCTGAGGCTGGAAGTCCCCAGTTCCAAGAAAAAGGGGCACATGCTACATCTGGTCTACACCCAGAGCATGTACATCTTGCTACTAGCAGGAGGTCAGGTGATTCAGCATCTGCTGATGATGACCTGGGCTTCTTTTATGATGTTCTAGCCCAGAACACAATTCTTGAGGAAGAAGTCAGTAGACTACAAAGACTACTTGACCAATTCTCTCAAGAAGCAAGTCCATCTGATACCACCATACACCCACAGATGGCACCTTCACCT
This sequence comes from Flaveria ramosissima, assembly GCA_025215565.1. Classification (NCBI taxonomy): domain Eukaryota; kingdom Viridiplantae; phylum Streptophyta; class Magnoliopsida; order Asterales; family Asteraceae; genus Flaveria; species Flaveria ramosissima. The sequence goes on along the minus strand of CM046029.1, from coordinate 68,805,781 downwards.
GAAGGTCTCCTAAACACTCAGCCACTAAAAACATTCAATCCACCAGCCTCTACTTCTGGCACTGTTTCTCAGGGACAGAACCCCTCTGAGCAAACAGCTGCTATATTCCACAAATCCCTACCTCTCATCACCCCAATGATCACCGACATTGTGATCAAAACCTTGGATGACAAACTTCCCTCAATCATACAGCCACTGGTGGAGGAGATTGTGAGCACAAGGCTTTCTACTACTCAAACCCTTGCAACCAATGCAACCAAAAAGGGGGAGAGTCAGTCAGTGAAAGACAAAGGGAAGCGCATATTGATAGAGAGAGAACAGGAGGAAGAAGAGGTTGTTGTGAAAGAGACTGAGAAGGAGGAAGAGTATGTGAAGGGAGCTGACACTGATCAAGTGAGTGAAAGTCACAAAGACTTTCACATCACATATAAGAAGAGGAAGATTGAAAGAAAAGAAAAAGAACTCCAACTTGATGAGATGGTCAAAATGGCGGATGCTACACATAGTAAATCTATGGACTCCATTATTGACCAACTATACAGACAAGGGTTCGATACTGCACAGCTTGACTCAGAGATTAGAAGACTTGAAGTTGAAGAAATTAACTCAAGATGGGCAAGTTATGATGTGCTAGAAAGAGAAAGACTGGAGATCATGATCAGATTCATTGCAAAGTATCTTGGAAGATCATTGATAGAGATTAAGTCATGGACCAGGGACAGTATCTTGGCAATAACCACCAAGATCTGTACGTCTGAAGCATACACAAAGGGATTAGTGATTGAAGCATTAAATGAAGCAGGTGCTGGAAACAGAAACGAACTAGCAAAATACTCCAAAGCCTCACTCATTACAAGAATGCTAGAACAACCTGCAAAACCTACCACTTCAAAATCACCACTACCACAACCCATTAAACCAACTCCTTTACCCTCAAAACCAACAGCCGATGATGCATCCAAGAAGAAGAAGAGAAGGATGTTGAGGCTAGAAGAAGAAGAAGAAGAGGATGATGAGGAAGAAGATAGGCTGCCTCTTTCTGCAGTCCTAACTTTGCCTAAAGCCAAATCTATGCCCATCACTCCCACCTCACAGATGGAAACTGTGAGAGTAAAGATCGAAGAAGAGCAACTGCAAAGGCTTCATGATGAGGAGATGCTAAAGAGTATAGATAAAACTTATGCTGCTTCTTCATCAATAATAAGTATGAAGAAAGAAGCTCTGAGACTGTACACCCTTGCCAACACATTTCAATATCAAAAGGAAAAGGTGAGGATGTGGCCTGATCCTAGGGTGGCTCACAGAATTGTGAAGAAGGACATTCCTGCACGATACAAGGGCCAGATAAAAAGGATCGTAGATGAAGAGATCACAGTGGTCCTTGTAGTATCACCCTGGGAGATTGTAGAAGACTTCAAGAAGGCTTATGAGACTAAACAGCCTCCCCAAAAGATGTTAGAAAACAGAGTAATCAAGAAGGGGTTAGTCTACAAGAAGCTTGAGAACTTCAAACAAAATGAGCTCAGTCTGTTACTTGAAGGTAATCACCCAGATGAGTTTGCCTACAGACAGATCACAACAGTTGAGCTCAAAAATGGCAAACAGGCCAAATACATCTCAGAGCTGTATGGGCGTGAAGGATTGTTCGATGGTGAACCAGAGAATCTTACTATGGAAGAACAAATCATGTTTCTCAGAGCATACACCAGAGAATCCTACAGGCTTATACATGGGAAGTGAGTTTCATGGATGGGGGAACAGCTCAGTGTCCAATTCCCCAATACAGAGCTCCCATCCACACTTTGCCAACCAAATCATCAGAGACTTACTTCCAGGCCGGTGCTTATATGGGTCATCTTCTCAACTGATCAAGAAGGAAAAAGACCATCCATTTTGCCAACAATAAGTGGGACCTCAATAAAGTTAAAGGTTTTGGCTGCATTGGTTCAGGGGGAGTTTGTTGGACCAAAAGAACCAATGAGCCGGATCAGAAAAACCTTTAAGTCCCACAGACGTCACAACAACTACTGAAGTCCACAACAGCTGAAGACAACAACTGATTACAAAGTCTGAAGACAAGTGCTGAAGACAAAGTCTGAAGACACAAGTGCTGAAGACAAAGTCTGAAGACACAAGTGCTGAAGACAAAGTCTGAAGACACAAGTGCTGAAGACAAAGTCTGAAGACAAGTGCTGAAGACAAAGTATCAGACGTTGTCACAACAGCTGAAGAGGACTTCTTCAGTAGTTGTGACGGTTGGCTTTCAGTAGTTTTATATTTTCTCTTTTCAGTAGTTTTGTAAAACGACTGAAGAGTTTGTTCTTCAGTCGTTGTAGTATCAGTAGTTTCTTTTCAGTTGTTTCATGTTTTATACTTAGCACTCTGACATGTTCTCAGTAGTTGTGAACATTTCAGTAGTTTATTAAGAATTAGTTATTTTTGTACTAGATCTGCTAGTAATCACCATCCCGTGATTACAGCAGTGATTGCACTCTATATAAGGAGTGCCAACCTTATTGTAACAGTGAATGATTTAGCAATAATATTGGGCATTATTGAAACATTCCTAATCACAGAAAAATATTCTCTCGCATTTGTTTACAAGTAACAAACTCTTGCTATAATTTGACTAATTCTTCTCTTCATTCCGCTGCATTACACTCTAATACTTCAAACTTGTGATCATTGATCCTGTCAGGAAGACTTTTGATGATTTAGGTGCACCAGCCTTACATAAAACCTTACAAACTCCCTCTAGGCTGATGCTACCAAAACATATGAAGATCTTAGATGTTAACAGTCCTCATTATGATGATGACCATACCCTTCTTCATCAGATGGTCATGATCACTCAGACTCTCATAGTATCTTCTCATCTCAAAGAGATCATACAGAGGTAGATTGAACATATCCTGCCATGTGTAGACATCTTCAATACCTTGATATCTGATTACATGCCATCTTTTTGGATTAGTGGAGTAAGTCCAGGACAAGATGAGTCTTCCTGATACAAGATGAGGTACTTGAATTGGAGTTGTTTGAGCTTCCTCTTGTTGCACTCCCTCAAGATGTTCTGACTCATCCTGATGTCTGGAGGAGGATGACCCTGTCTTCTTCTTTTCTTTGACTTGGGTCTAGAAGCCATCCTCTTCCTCCTCTTTGGGAGTTTTAACTGAGAAGACTAGCCTGCAACACCTTGTTGATCTGTCTTGTCTTTCTCAGTTGGGTCTACCTCCCTCATAGGTTTAGAAGGAGAGGAAGTTTGACCCTGCTGAGGATAAGAAGATGAAGCTTGCTAAAACTTAGCAGGAGGTCTAGGTTGTGTTGCCTCAAATGGTATAACCTTAATCTCCACTTCTTGAGGGGCTTGACTTGGTGAGGAGTGTAAATCAATGAGCTCTCCTCTTTTAATATTCTGCTTTATCACCCTTATGTGCTCATCCATGGTGGATAGAGACATAGGACCAAGTCTCCTTCCGGAGAATCCATACAGCTTCAAGAAGCTCATCATCCTCTGCCTCTCAGCAGACTTCTTTTGACTTTTCTAGATGATAGCTCTTGTTTTGGCTGCTTCTTCTCTCATTTTCCTCTTTATAGCCTTTTACTCTTTGAGTACTTGAAGTTCAAGTTGTTTGAGGTTCTCAAACTCAATATACTCAAAGGGCAAGGGAAGAAGTGCAGCTGCTTGGTAGAGACCTATGGCACTCAAGTAGTTGATCATGTTTTTCCTGTCAGTTTCTTTGTCTACTTGAGGTTCTTGTGTTGCCACAGTCTGTTGAATAGGAATTTCTTGAACTGGAGAGAGATTAGGAACATGTTTGTAGAGTCTCTTCTGTCTCTTTTCTTCTTTGATTTGGAGGAGCAACCTTGCATCCTCTACTTCCTTCCTCTCTCTAGACAATTCCTTGTCTGCTAGTTCATTTAATTCCTCTAAGGAAAGAGAGATGATTTGATCAACATCACAGTTCCCAGTCTATAAGTAAGTAATCCTGACTGCCCTTAACTCATCATTTTGAGTATTTGGTCTAAGGGCATCCCTGATTGCAACTTGCATGAATCTTGAAGACCATGGAACTATCTCCCCTTAGCTTCCTCTTCCTCTCTCTCTCCTCCTCCTCCTCAATTTCCTCAGGAATCATTTTCCTTTTCCCTTTGTCATTCATAGACCTTTGTGACTCAGGGTGAAGAGAGCTTTGGCCTTCATTGCTTGGAGTAGCATCCATGCTCTGGCCAGAGAGAGGTTGTGATACACCTTCACCAGCAGGTGTGTCACTGAGGGAATGAACTACTAAAGTAGTTATAGGTGTGATAGGGCTCTCAGGCTCTATCACTAGGCCTTCAGTCAAGGTTTTCCCTTTAAAGCTATCTCAGGGTCTGCCTCAACATCCAGTTGACCAATGACATTACCTAATTGCCTCTGTCTTCTTCTTAGGCTGAACTCTTTAATAATCTTGTCTTGAATCCTTTGAGCCAGCCTACCATCTTGCCTAGAATGGCTTGGATTGACAAGTGGCATGTTGACCAGGTCAAGACCTTCATAGTAGTTCAAAGTTTGAAAGTTGAATACTTTTTTCTGCCATTGAACTCTTTGAAGAATGAAGGCTCTTCTGTCAGCATCATACCTCCACCCAATTATGTAGTTTGAAGTTCCTTGAGGTGGGGATGTCATAGCCCTTGGAATACCTTCCTCAATAAGACTCTAAATGAGAGAGTCTCGAGAGTGCACATTAATGTGAACTTGAGGAAGTTGCTGAGTATGAACAATTGCAAGTAAGGATGGTGAGTCCTCAATGTCCATACTCTGTGAAGAACTCCCAGGTTCTGTGATTGCTATGACTTTCTCCCCCTTTTTGATAGCATCACCCTCTTGCATAGGTGAGCTAGGAGTTAGGTCAATTACATTCATAGGTTCTTGTGTTCCTAGATGAGCTCTCCTTAAAGGTCTCCCAGCTAGTTGTTCCCTGAAATAAGATGTCTCAAGTTGCTAATCATTGACCTATTTTGTAAGGTAGTCACCTGAGATTCCAAGTGACTAACCTTAGAGACTAGATAAGTGCATGTTTGTGACAGTTTTTGCACCTTTAGTCTAAAATTCCCCTCATCTTCATTAGAAGAATCATTGAGGGATGACAGAATTGGACCAAGGTCCTTACTCTCACCACCAGTATCATGTTCTTGGCTGCTAGATTTCCCCTGCTCACTGACAGCTTCAAGTGAAGTGTCAACGGGCTGAGTTGCCATGGTTGAGGTCTTAATTATGTAATCACTTGTAGAAGTGAGAGGCTCTTCCATATGGACCTCTTAAACGGGTTTAGAGAGTTCCACCTCAGTGTTGGGTGGATGATGTGGGCTAGACAGGAGAGAGGCAGGAGCACTAATCTCTCTTTGAGTAGGGGAGGAATAGAGAAACTCATGGTACTCACTGAATCCCATGTCTTCATCATCATAGAATTCAAGGTTAGGAATGGGTTGGTTGAGATCTAGAGGTTGGGGATGGTAACTTTTCCTTGAAGATTGTTCACTTGAGTGTTGAGACTCAGAGTGAAGGCTTAAGGCTGATGGGCTAATAAGCTCATCAGGTTGAGCATGAGGAACCTCAACACTGATTCTTGATGAGATGGGAGTGATTTGCTTCTCAGGAGAAGTGGAAGCTCCAATGTCCACTTCCTCCTGTATGGGTAGTGATATGGGGGCCTACACAAGCTGAATAGCTAATGCAGGGGTTCATTTGAGGCTGTTTAGGTGGTTGAGAGGTAGAAGGTGTGGGTTCAACACTAACTTGTGTTGCTAGGTTGTCACCTTGAGCAATGAGCTCTAACATTTTGGGGACAATGGTTGTTTCTACCCTAAAGAAGCTAACAATTGGCTTCTTTATGATTTTAAAGATGTTGGGCTGCATCTATCCTAATTTAAGAATATTACCTGTTTCCCTCAACTGTGAGTCCAGTTCACAGTTAAGAATGTATTGAACATATCTAGGAGACATATAATACTCTAAGGAGTCCAAGTTTGCAAGTAAATTTGTATAAACAAATTGAGAGTACCTAAACTTGACCCTTTAAACCATTCCATATACTATGAAGGAGAGATCCTCAGGAATCTGGTCCCGCCCCCAATGCTTGTTGGACAAGCTGTAGATGATCACGTGAAGCAGGTACTTCCACTGGGATGAGACGTTTCCTTTCCTAAAGGTCTTTACAGAGAATTCTCCTTCATAGCCCATTTGCTGAAAGGAGTGGTTGTCAGCTTCCTTTGAGAAGAAAAATTCACCTTCCTCATCATCCAACTAAAGATGATTGTTAATGATAACTGGAGTGATGAAGATTGTTCTCCCCGGCACCGTAGCAGATAGTGTCTTCTCCCTGTCCAGTATGACCTCTTGACAGGTCTTCCAGAACTTAAGCAAATGATCCTCATAGAGAATAGGATCAATGGTTAGGGAGGTGAAGTAGTTTGACAGATCCTGAAATTAGGGTTGCATGTGAAGATGCATGGAGAAATTAGGGTTGTTTTAACGTTTTAGGTTGGCCATTTGAGAAAGCTTAAAAATGAAGAAAATGAAGAAAATGAAGAAAATGAAGAACAAAGGCGGTTTCTAGGTGAATTTAGGGTTTGGAAAAGTACAGAGGAAGAAGAGAGTGAAAGAGGGGGGAACCATTGGGTATATATATGAAATGGATCTCAGACAAAGTTAATGAAAGAGGATAAACTTTGAAATCCGGATGTCGGTCCCACCTATGAAAAAGCAATTTTGTTTTGCCCAAAAGTTAGTTTTCTTGGAAGTCTAAAATCTTCAGAATGTAATTTTACTTTGGAAGTTTTGATGAAAAGCTTTAGAAGCCAAAATTTTGGAAGATATTCCAAAGAGTTCAGAAAATTTTGCTTCAGAAGAGATTAAAACTTGGAAGTTTTAACAAAGCTTCCGAGAGTTAATTGCTTTTGGAAGAAAATTGTTCTTTAAAATATATAAGTACTTAGGAATAAAGTTAAGCTTCGGAAGATATTTTTAAAATTTCTTTTGAAGGTAAATTTTCTTAAGTAGTTGGTTGTTTTGAAGACTTAAATTTCTTCCGAATGTAAATGCATATTTTCCGAAGGATAAAAAATCAAAATTTTCAAAAATCTATAAAATGTCTTCTAAAAAGATTTTTCTTCCAGAGTAAACAAGGGCTTATGAAGGTGATAAAAATAGACAAATTAGGACACACAGATTTTTAGAAATAATATGATTAAGTTTTAAGAAAAGCTACTTAAAGTCAATCATTCCTTTAGCTAATACAAGATATTTGAATCTCTGTTCATCAAAAGCTTTGGTGAACAGATCAGCATATTGTTCATTGTGTTAACTTTGACTGTTTGGTTAATCCTTTCTCAAAATTATCTCTAATCAAATGATACCTGATATTGATGTCTTTTGTCCTTGAGTGCTGCACAGGGTTCTCTGTGTTAGAGATAACACTGTTGTTGTCTATGTGAATGGGAGTCTCCTTGAAATTGAATTCGTTATCTAGCATCTGATTTTGAATCCAAAGCACTTGGGCACAACAGCTTGGACCAGCAATGTATTCAGCTTTAGCAGTTGATGCAGGGACACATGATTGCTTCTTGCATTGCCATGAGATCACCCTTCCACCAAGGAACTGACATCCCCCTTATGTAGTCTTTGCAGTCATATTGCATCCACCATAATCACTATCTGTATATGCATACAGATTGAAGTCAGAATTCGGATACCAAAGGCCAAGAGTTGATGCACATTTGAGGTATCTTAAAATTCTTTTGACAGTGATTAGGTGAGACATATTTGGGTTGGCTTGATATCTTGCACAAATACATGTAGCAAACATGATATCAAACTTGCTAGCTGTGAGGTACATAAGAGACCCAATCATAGCCCTGTAAAGGTATTCATCCACACACTCCCCCTCAAGATCAAGCCCAAGGGAATGGTTTCTTGCTATGGGTGTCTTAGCAACCTTACAGTCACTCATGTTGAACAACTAGTCCAGCTTTGATTTTGATGACAAGTCCTCTATCATCCTTCTTATTCCTAAACACCCATTTAGTTCCTATAGTAGTCTTCTCTTGAGGAAGAGGACATAGATTCCAAACCATTTGCCTTTTGAATTGAAGCAGCTCCTCCTGCATAGCTTCAACCCAACTTCGATCCTTTAAAGCCTTATCAATTTTCATAGGCTCTATCTATGATAAGAAATAAGAGTGAAGGAAAAACATTTGTATCATAGGTTTGTCCTCTTGTTTTTACCCCTGAGTCAACATCTCCACTAATGTTTATGGTAGGATGAGACTTGTGGATCCTTAGTTGAGGGATCACAACAAGTTGCTTAGAGAGATCTAAATTAGAGAAATTTAGAGCTGGCATTGAAGTTTCTCCCACCATATCAGCACACTTATCAAGAGAAACTTGATCCAATGAGTGTGCGATATCATTGATGTTGTCTTCAATGGAGTTGTTATCAACATCTAGGAATTCTTGATCACTGTCACCACCACCATTTTCTCCTAAATTTAAAGCTCTTACAACTGAGTTTTGTGCCTCTAAGCTGGAATTTGAAGACACCTCGGACGTATCAGCTGGAGTTGTCATTGTTGTGTTGATAGGTACTCCATTTGCAGGATTAGTTACAACTGGAGCTGAAGTGTGTAGCTTGAAGGTCTTCTCACCTCAAATTTTGGATCAGGATCACCTGTAGGTAGTATATCTATGGACCCTGAAACATGGTCACAAGATTTGTTTAAATAGTTGGTAACTAAATCAAGATCAAATAGTTAATCAGGACCAGAACCTTTCACACTGGGAGTGTGCTCATTGAAAGTCATATTGGTTGACTCATCAACTACTCTAGTTCTGAGATTGTATACTCTATAAGCCTTGGATTGGGAAGAGTATCCAATAAAATATCCATCATCTAATTTCTCATCAAACTTGGCAATTTGATCTTTGGTATTCAAGATGGTGCAAGAACATCCAAATGACTTGAGAAAATCAATGAAAGGTTTCCTCTTGTGCCAAAGTTCATAAGGAGTCTTACCATGTGTCTTAACTACTAAAACTCTGTTATGCACATAGCAAGCAATGTTAACTACCTCTGCCCAGAAGGTGATGGGCAGTTCAGAGTCAGACAACCTAGTTCTTGCAGCTTCAATAAGTGTCATGTTTCTCCTCTCAGCAACACCATTTTGTTGAGGAGTCCTTGGAGCACTTATTGTCTTGTAATACCCTTTTCATCACAAAATGTATCAAGGATTTGGTTTTTGAATTTAGTTCCTTGATCACATCTTATGATTTTGACCTTGTTATCATATATTGATTCTTATCTTTAAGATGAAATTCTTCAGAATCTCAGGGTCTCATCCTTAGTTCTAAAAAAGAAGATCCAAGTGAATCTTGTAAAGTCATCTGTGATCACCAAACAATAAGAGGTCCTTCCTAGACTCATTACACTAGTGGGGCTAAAGGATCCATATGTAATAAGTGTAGGGGAGTAGTGATGGAGTTTCTTTCCTTTGGCTTGTGAAATACCTTGTGTTGCTTCTTTTTCAAGCATGCAACACAATGATCATTACTAGTAAACTCTTTCTTTGGCAATCCAGTTATAAAATCATTCTTAATTAGTTTATTCATGTTCTTAAAGTTTACATGGCACATTCTTTTATTCCAGAGGAAAGACTCATCACTATTGGCTTTAGATAGAAAGCATGAAACTTCTCCTGAAGAAGATGTTTCTTGAAAATCCATCTTGTACATGTTCCCTTTCCTGGGGGCTTTGAGCAGGATATGCTCATAAGGAATAACCACCCCGGGCTTGAGAACAATGCACTCATGCTTAGTAAAGAGCATGTTATGATTCTGATCACAAAATTGAGATACACTTAAAAGATTGTATCCAAGCTCCTTGACAAAGTTTACCTTCTGAATGCTAAGCTTACCATTTGTGATCCTGCCCCTTCCTGTAATGTAACTGGTCTGGTTGTCGAGACTCAATCGAAAACAATTTAATTTATCGGTCTTAGCTACTTTATTGTGCAAGGGTAAGTAAGGTCGTCTCCTCAGGGAATATGTGGAAAGCGTTTAATTAACGTGACTCGATTGACTAAAAGACTCAAACTTTGTAATTAAAATTTGAAACTTTAATTGGATTACTAAGCAAAGTGCATAAGCAATGAGCTTTAAAACGAATCTGATTAAATAATGAGAAACAATCACTTTCGGGTTTCAAGTTCTATAAGTTCAATGGTTCGTTAGATATGTTTCAGAGTTTCACAACACTACTCAAGATAGCGGCTTTTGATCGAAGTGATGACCAAGAAACAATCTTTTAAGACTTGTTCATTCACAAGGTTATCAATTTATCTATATCACGTTATCTACTCTTCTCAATGAGCTAACGATGCAAGTAAACCGAAAACTGATGATAAGCAAATAACTTTGTTTATAAACAAATTGTTTAAATCAATCAAATCCTCAAATACATTCAATCACAAAGTGTTTAATATGAAAACCCAAGTACAACTAACCATCTCACTTGATAAGAACTCTCCACCCGAAAGCAATCACACGAACTTAGCCACGCATTATCGCCATTGAATCTTCGATCTTTACTTGATGACAATCAACAATGATTGTTGTGATGAATTGGGAAGCTTCGAATACTTAAAAGACACCTTCAAAGCCCTTGAATTCGTCTGGAAAAAGTTGGATTTGGAATTAGAGTTGTTGATCTTTTAATATCTTGAAACCCCTTGAAAATAGGGATATGTTAGGCCACCGGCGTATGATACGCCGATACCTGGCGTATCATACGCCCAACTCTCTGAAATTTTTGGCAGATTCGCCCAAGCCTACGCCCAACAATACGCTGACCGACGTATGATACGCCCATACCCGGCGTATCATACGCCGGTTTAGGGTTTCTGGGCATTTTTGCATAGTTTCTATTATTTACACTTTCACCCCCTGTACTTCCTCATATGGCTTCTTTTCTTTCGAATGTGCACTTTTCTAGCTCTGATTCCCTACACATCAAAACAAACTCAAAGTAACTTCGTTCAATACTAATGATGATGTAAAATCACATAATTAGATCAGTTAAACCTTGAATTCTTATCATTTGATCAGTAACCACCAGCTTCTCCTCCAAAAGCTACTGGTCCTCCCTCACTCTTTTTAAATTTCTAGAGTAATGACCTATTACCTGTCATATGCTTGGAACAACCACTATCAATGATCCAGATATTTTTATTTGTCTTGAGCTGTTCATGCACCAAAAGAGATGGTAGTTACATTTGGAAACCCAAGTCTTATTGGTCTTGGGCTCATCAAAAGAAGTTGAAGACAATGCAGCAGTAATAGATCCTATAGTTATGTTTTAAGGATCATTTGATGATGTTGATGGAGAACTCTTAGTCACTTGGTCTTTCTTTGTCTTCCACACCACATTTGGAAGCTTAGACTTGACCTTCAACACTTCAGAAGTTTTGATGACTTTGGAAGTTTTGATGACTGGACCTTCGGAAGATCTTGCTAACACTGCAGCAGGCTTCGGTGCTTCGAAAGTGTTCCTTTCTTCCGAGTCCAAATTTTCTTCCGAGTCCAAATTTTCTTCCGAAGAAATTTTCCACTTGTCTTCATCTTTGTTTTGGAACTTCCGAAAGGAAAATATTTTCCTTCCGAAGCTTGCTTCTTCTTATAACTCTTAGAAGTCTCTTTCTTGGCTATATGGACAGTGCCTTTTGGATTGTAAAGACATTCCTTAGCAAGATGAGAGGTACTACCACACATGACACAATCCATTTTCTTCTTCCTAAGAGCCTTCTTTTGTGAACAAGGATGAACTTAACATTTTCCTTCTCCATTTTCATCTTTGCAGATGTTGTGGCGATTCTTTTAGGGTGAGAACTACCTTTGGAGCAGGATGGTTCAGGTTGTGTAGCAGTGGTACACAACTGATCAGCCTTCTTCTTGTTTCTGGGATGAGTTGGACATAAACTAGAACTCCTAGTACTAAAGTTCAAGTTTGTGTCTTCAGTCTTAAACTCCTCAAAACCTGCAGAGATAAAAACTTGTTTCTGCTTATAATTAAATGTGACATTGATCTCTTGAGCCTTCTTTGCCTTCCTCTTGCTCTTCCTGATCAAGTTCTTTCTCATTGATTTGGTCATCCCAACCTTCTTACTCACCTCAGAAGGATAGTGACCCTTCTTAGAATGCTCTTCTTCACTCTTCTCATAACATACATGAAGAAATAACATAAGTCTTCCAAAGATAACAAAATATAGAAAAGAAAATGCTATAGGAATAATAAATGTCTTTTGATTATTAATCTAGGTCCAACCCTAGATTGCAACAATCTTCCAAAACAAGCTAAGCGTTACCATTTCCTGAAACATGTTAAAAATAAAAGGGTCAATATAACGTTAGTGAGTTTTCCATAGTTTTCATACATACATATATATAAAAGATGGCAATTCATGTCATAGGTTAGTGAGCAAAGTAACTAGGGATGTATCACAAATGTAGCAATTAAACCTTGACAGATTACAAGATTACAAGATTAAACGATTAGCTAAGTGTACTTGGATTAACCAAGTAGGCTTGTCAGGCCCATAGATCTATGACGTCGCCAGGCTAGCAATAGTTAATAATTGTACATATAATAGTCATCACATGGTAATTACTAAAGTTCAACTAACCACAACAAACAAGGTGAATTGCTCAAGTGTTTACAAAATTCAAACGAGTTTACAAGTGCAATAATCATAAGGTAACATGTTTCACCCCAAAGTGTAAAAATAAACAAAAAAAGAGGTATGGAAAAACTCACATGATGTATAAGTGTATAAGATGGTAATAAGAATTAAATGACGTTCCAACGAGTTCCTTTACAAGATACCTAAACGTATATATATTACAAGTTTAAGTTTAATAATAAGATTAACGTTTTAACATGAACTAGGGTTATTATAAGAATTTGGGGATTTTTATAAATAAATAAAGTTGATTAGTGAAATCATGTATATATTTTAGTCTAGTAAAAGAAAAGTACCTTTTATATAATTTTTTTTTAAAAATCCTTTATGAAAATTTATGAAATTTAATTATTAAATGTATATAAATTTTGTAATTATCATGATTAATTTCTAACCAAAGATAACATAGGGTCCAATGATAATTTAATGATTTAAATTGTTATATAAAGTCTACTTTTATAAAAATAACTAATTATAACATTTTTAAATAATATTTATAATAAAATGCTAAAATATTTAAGAGAATAAAATTACAAAATATAATTGAATAACTTTCAAAATTAATAAAGTTTATAAAACTGATTTTTATAATTTTTATAATTTTTTATATATTTTTTTGAAGGCCAAAAAGCCCTAAAAAAAGGTTTGAGGTTGCCCGGGTTCGAACCCGGGACCTCAAGTCTAGCATGTGGGTGTGTAACCAGTAAACCAGGGTCGTGGCCGTGGTACATGATGGGTTTTAAACTTTATGAATACAGTTTCAAAGAATCCCCCAAATCCTAAGAACCCTAGATTCGTTTGGATCCAAATTGAACCCCAGATTAATTATTTTAATGAAATTAACCTTGGGGCTTTTAATCCCCAAGTGAAACCGAGTGTGGGTGTGGGTAGTATTACCAGGATGATGTTTGAATCGAGGTTACGAGATGATGAAACTGTCGCGACGATGATTGAGTATGATTCCAGGTGCAAACGTTGATAGTAATCAAATTGATTGTGCAGCAAGCTTCTAATGGTCTCTGAGATCAAAAGCCCTCTGCCAATTTTGGTTTATGATGACCAGTTGACGAAGTTCGAATATGTTTTCGGTTCGCGAAGAAGATGATGATTGAATGTGGAGTGTGTGTGAGTTTCAGATGAAATTTTGTTTATCAAAAGTTTAGGAATAGTTTAACGGTCATTTTGGTTCGATTAATTAGATTATTATGAGATTTTAATTGTCAAACGGTTGATGTTTAAGTGTAATCGGTTACCCGACTCCAATCGACTACAATAACGTCGCTTGAACTCAATTAAAGTTCATCATCGAGTTCGAATCGGTTTCCCGAACCACTTGGAACGGTTTGTGTTCATTAATTCGGAGATTTAATAGGTTTTGGGCCCTCGTCGGAGTTCGCCGGAGCTCCGCCGGAGCCACTCGCCGGATTTGCGGGGTTGCAAGGGGGGGGGTGTGGTTTGAGTTTTAGTTATTTACAACTTTAGTCCCTATGGTTCAAAAGTTAACATTTTATGTATTAAACTTCCATTTTAAGTTTCTAAATTGAAATAAAACCCCCCTAAACTTAATTAAACTTTAAGTTTTAAATATTTTATAACTTATTAATTATTTAACTTTTATAAGTTATTATTTCTATTATTATTATATTTTTTAACTTATTTTATTATTAATATTATTATCGTTATTATTATTTATTATTATGTTCCATTTAATAATTAAAATTATTAGCTTTCAAATTAAAGAATTAAGGCAAACTAAGAAATAAGCATAATAACATAAGTCTCATAATTGGCAACAATGATCCTTACAAGAATTTAACGACATTAACTTTTAATTTAACGAAAAATACAAGATGTTACATCATCCTCTTCAGTCATGGGGTCTATAAGAGGAAGCTCATCTTCACAAGTTCCACACCTAGGAGATCTTACAGACAAGATTGTGTGTGGAGAAGCTATCTCAGTAGATCCTAGTTCCTACTTATTTTGATAACAAACTTTTGTATGCAAGGATGAGGATATTATGTTCTTGAAGGTCTCTCTTCAAGAACACATTTTTTTGTCTTGGCTTTGCTGATCACAAGCTCAGCCTGGCATTTAGTCAACTTAGTTATGAGGTCTTTGATCTGAGTCCTGTAGCTAGTATGTTCATGTTTAAGAGTTGAATGATTTTCTCTCAGTTCTCTATCTTTAGTTTATAATCATTTCCAGCTCTTTTAAAATCAGATTTTAAGATATTAACTTTAGCAATATAACTAGGTGTACAGAGATGTTCCAATATCATTGCTTCATCATGGTCAGCCATTACTGCTTGGTTTGGAGATGCATCTTCCACCTGAAAGCTCTAGTCAAAGCTTCTTTCTTCAACAGCAATTGCAGCTTGCTGCTTTGGCTTTTCATTCTCGGTGGCTCTCTCAGGGTAGTTTGGCCTGGCTTGTGCTTGGCCACCATTTGTCCTTGGTGACTAGAACTCCCTTTCAAAGTGACCCATTTGGTTACAGTTGTAACACTTTACTTTGCTTTTGTCCAGCTCAAACTTTCCAATGGTTGCATTACTTGGAAACTTCCTCCTTGTCCTCTTGTAGAACTTCTTGACTCTATGAGTGAGGAAAGCCATTTGCTGAACTATCTCTATGTATTCTAGGTCATCTGGATGGATACAGTCCAGATCTTCAAGGGTGAAGAGAAAGTTGCCTATGCTTTCATCAGAAGACACAAAGGCTTATGAAGAGATTATCTCTTGGAATAAGCTTCCTTGAGTGTAGTTTTCTCTTGGTGTCGAAGGTGATGAAAGGACCCTTTTGTGAGTTGTTAGGGTAGCATATAAGATGATGATGTGGTTTTATACTATCCCTTTCAACCACATGGAGGGTTGAAATTAGTTGATTGCTGGAGTTACCAAATGAACCTTGCATGTTCATTTCCATCTGATATTCACTAAGAATACCATACCATTCTGTCAAAGTAAGAGTCTTAAGTTTCTTAGTTCTCTTGATAACAACACAACAATGTGTTCGTTGTCTAGGAAGAGAGGA
This sequence comes from Flaveria ramosissima, assembly GCA_025215565.1. Taxonomy (NCBI): domain Eukaryota; kingdom Viridiplantae; phylum Streptophyta; class Magnoliopsida; order Asterales; family Asteraceae; genus Flaveria; species Flaveria ramosissima. The sequence goes on along the minus strand of CM046029.1, from coordinate 68,789,978 downwards.
CATGAACTTCCTTACAATGGCCATGTTTTCAAAAGTCACTCCAACATCCATTAGAGTATCCACAATCCCAACGTATCTAGAAGTATTATTGAGTCATGGTTTCACCTGATTTGAAGGTGAAGTTTTCAAACTGCTTCTTAAGGAGATCCTTCTTGTTCTCCTTGGCTTTATTTGACCCCTCATACATCAGCTTCAGTGCATCCCATAGCTATTGAGTTGTTTTGCACTTCTTGAAGTCTCTGTAGATGGAGTTTGGAAGAGCAGTTTGAAGGGTTGTTATGGCTTTCTGTCACACCCCCGCTAAAAGCGGAAACACGGGGATGTAACGAGATCGGGATCGTCATAACACATGGTAAGCAATAGAGATGCAATATAATAAATGATGATAAAGCGTGTCATGACGACACCCGACACAATAGAGACTTGTGTCGTGTTTAGTCAATATTCACGACAACATAGCCATAAGCATAAACTTGTTAAATGATTTCACGTAGTCAAGTAGTAACAATTGTGATGTAAATACCCACAACCCGGGAACAAGTATCAAAAGAATAATATTGTTTAATCAGATTACAACATTGTTTCAAAATAATTGTTTGTCAAATAAATATAGTCTCAAAAATGCATCCTAGGGTCTCCACTAAGGCAGCACACCTAGATCTTCAATTAGCATTGTCACCTGAAAAAGATATGCTCAAAATGGTCAACAAAATTGTTGGTGAGCTCGCAGGTTTAAATAGTAAATAAGTAATTGATGCTGTATAGTAAATGATGTGGAATACCGTGAATACAGTTATAAGTAAGTATAATCACATGACAATGAGCTTTGCAACAAAACCTAATGACGTACACACAGATCTTGTCGGAATATATTCACCCAAGGGCCCGTTCCTGGCCATTGATGGTACTAACTAGTATACCAACAAACAAGGGTGGGGGTGTCAACCTAGTAGTACTACCACTACCTATCCGTCGGTTCCCATACTGGAATTAAATAGTTGCAAAGAAAGTACCACACAGCAAACTCAAGCATGTATCAGATAAGTACTCACAAAACTATAGCACGTTGATTCCAAGTATGTAAATTGTATGTAAATTGTATAGCATTGAAAATAGGTGAGCATACTTTTCCCCCATATTTGTAAATGATTGAAATGTTGTATAAGCATAAAAAGGGGCCACGAAACTCACTTGTTTGGTGGTAAATATGAATGATCAAAGTTCCCAAATTTTGTATGCAATGAACGGTCAAACACCTATTGACAGTTATTGTTAAGCATTAAGGATATGTATAAAGTAAATAGTAACGTTCGGTCGGTTCGGGTTGTATCGGTTGGGTCGCGTGTAACACACACAAACAGACACACGTATTAGATCTTATGTAGATCCAAGTACTAGATATCTTCGGCATTGCTGATGATATTTGTGTAAAAGTTCCATTGTTATTAGAGAAGTATTTGGTAAATATTAGTAGTTACGAATCGGTTGTTGATAATAGTAAAATGTTAAGTTGATTTGATTTGGAATAATATTAGTAAGTTTGATAGCGTTGACTTTAACATTGTCATTAGCAACGACAACCGTGTCGATGTCACCTTAACATCACACGACATACACACACCACACACAAGAAGGAATTTACACACAACAACCTCAGTCTCACGACAGGACCAGACGCACAACTCAACACTCCATTCGCACGAATCAACCCTCATTCGTACGAATCAGCTTCATTCGTACGATTGAACCTTCATTCGTGCGACTGGCATTCAGTCGTACCACACAACACTCAATCGCACGATTCAACATCCATACGCACGAATCAACCTTCATTCGTACGAATCAGCTTCATTCATACGATTGAACCTTCATTCGTACGACTGGCATTCAGTCGTGCGATACACACACAATCGCACACATTCATTCGGTCGCCTGACTCAATCGCACACATTCATTCGCTCGCATGACTCAATCGCACACATACACACAGTCGCACGACTCAGTCGCACGACACACCCAATCGCAAAACTCAGTCGCACGATTGACTCAGACGCATGGCTCAGTCGCACGACTCACCCAGTCGCACGGCTCAGTCGCATGATAGTCCCAGTCGCCTGAACAGAAAGTCGCGACTGCAGGAGGTGCAGTCGGCTGCTCCGAGCACGGGTTTTACACAACAAGGACTTCCAGAAACACACTACAAACATACACAAACAAGAAGAACACGCAGAAAGACATCACACGCACCCACACGACCTCATGTGTTCGGGTTGAACCCAAACACCCGAAACCCTAAAATGGACAGCAGAAAAACGAGCAAGAAAGGGACAACCAAGTTCGTCTACCTGCAAGAATGGAGTAGACTCGGTTGTAGTCGAAGTCTAGACGATGAAAACGTGACCAAACGGGGCGGTTTTGGTGCAAGGAGGAGGAAGAAAGGTGAAGAAGAAGGAATAAAGAAGAAGAAGAAGAAGAATGGTGGCTAGGGCTGGAAAAATGGGTTTATATACCCAGCCCAAGTTTGAAAAATGGCACATTTAGTCCCTACACTTAACCCCCGATTTTCCTAAATTTGTTTCGGTTGAAAACGACTTTAATAGATTTGTTATACTAATGATAAAAATATATTTAATGATATTTGTAACTTAAAAATGGTTTTATTAATGACAATAACTTTATATAAAAATGGTATATTTAATGGTAACGATGACGATAATTGTAAAAGTTTTTAAAGTTAGCATACGTCAACGATACAAACACAAGAATAAAGACGATAAAGCAAGTATAATATCCACACGAATAGTTTATAAAGATGAGAAATGAACGAGCGAAGAAAAGTTAACAAAGTCCACGTTAACTGACGGACCCTTTGGTGACAGATGTCACACTTTCTGATCAATCTCTATTCTTTTCCAGCCACAACCTTTGGAATCATACCACCTTCAGCAGCAGCTGAAGAGGTGCATGGTATGTAAGGTCCTGAGACAACATATTCCCATATCCCGGAGTCTTGTGACTTGATGAGCCCTTCCATCTGTTGGCACCGAGTGTCAAAGTCTTCAGGAGTTATCAGTGGGGACTTTGTCATGGTTCCAGTTTTCATAATAGCTTTAGTGATAGTTTTCATTTGAGATGTTAAGTATTTTATGTATGTGAGGGATCTTAAGATGGTGAGATCTTACAATCAAGAGCCTGGAACGCTCTGATACCAATTTCAGGACCGTTTTGAGGGGTTGGTCACTTACAACACAAACACACAATGAAGAGAGTTGTTTTAGAACACTTAACAAATCAAATAGGAAACTGGTAACACACTAGAATGATACTTTGAACACAAGCAAAATATGAGACAGAACCAAGAACAAACAACAAAAGGTATATGGTTTTCAAGAATGTTGTATATTGCTCTTAAGTTCTTTTACAAGTGTTAAAGCATACATACTAAAGTTACAAGCACCTGAGATACTTTATACTACATCCTACAACCGGCCATACTTTGAATGCCATCTGGAAACATTTAAACTAGACAACAAAAGCAAATGTAAAGTCAAAAGGCAGATTGCCTTTTGACTAGTAACTATGACATGCCATAGCTCACATCTTAATTTATTACAAAAAGGATAAAAGTACATAAAGTAGAAAGCACAGACTCAAGACGCCAATGTACAGTTACCAAAAGCATGAACCTTTTCACCAACTTGTGAAAGTTGGTGAGTCAATAGAGTTGTAGCGGAAAGTGGTCCAGCTTTATGGTAAAATACATCAGATAAAGCATGTATTCAAAAGTCTTCGAAAGATAATCTGTCTTCACTTTTTGGCTTCGGAAGACTTTGTCTTTGAAGCTTCGGAAGACTTCACTTTTGGCTTAGGAAGACGTTGGTCTTGGCTTCGGAATATTTTACACTTAAAATATTTTCTAGTGCATGGTGTAAAACTTCTGAAGCATCTCTACTTCGGTGCTTCAATGCATGCATGCATGCAGGAAGACTTTGGATGTTTTAGGTGCATCATCCTTACATAAAACCTTACAGAATTGAACATGCTCATGAACTGTTCACGGACACTTATCGAATGCAAACGAACATAAACAAGATCAAACGAAAACAAACATATGTTCATGAAAATGACAAACACAAAGAAGTCTATGAACAAAAACGAATACAAATTATCACATATTAATTTTATAATAAAATCATCATTTTCATCACAAAATTTACCAAAAATAAATAAACATGTAACGTAAATATCCAAAAACACAACATAATTGTCAAAAAATAGCTAACCCAAAGATTAAAAAACATAATCAAACACATTAACGAACATAAACGAACACATCATCGAACATTCATGAACGGACATTAACGAACATAAACGAACACATTATTGAACGTTCATGAACATAAATGAACAAACACAGCTTGTGTTCATGTTCATTCATTTAACTAAACAAACAAAATTTTCTTGTTCGTGTTCATGTTCGTGTTCGTTCATTTACTAAACGAACGAACATAAACGAACTTCCCATCGAACAATTCACAAACTGTTCGTTGCACGTTTAGTTCGTTTTCAGTCCTATTCACAACCCATTTCCTAAATTAATGTGAGTGTATTCTTTATATTATATGTTATGCTTATAAGTGGTTGTGAGTGAAGGATAGTGAAAATTTAACGTTCAATATGTATTTTAAAAAAACATTGTTCAAACCCTATAATGTTTTTAATATATTTTAAATTGTTGTGAGGTAGGAGAGAGAAAAAGTAAGGATAAATGTATAAAAAATATTCTTTCATTAAAAATAAAAAAGAAAAAATAATGATTTTTAATGTAATATATGAATGAGTATGGGGAATGGGTTGTGAATGCTCTAAGTGAAAAGGAAATTCATAAAAATTACAATCATCATGGTGTGAAGTCACATAACCATCACAATAAACAAATTCTTAACTTCACAAGTCAATATTACTAACCTTTTGGTGTAGCTCCTAAGAAAAAACTCAACATAATGACGGTGAAACGAAGGTTGAATCGAGCTGTGATGGCAGAGAGGATGATAGCGGAGCGAATGAAGGTTTGATCGATGATGGAGGAGAAAATGATGGCGATTCGCGCAAGGATTGAGTACTTTGGGGAGTAAGAGCATTCACGTCTTGTTCTTTAAAAATTTGTGAATGTAACCCCTATATTATATGACTAGCTTTAGTAAAATTGTTTATTAAAAGGGTTGAATAAATAAAATATTAAAAAGAATAAAAAATCATTAATTATAAAAATAAATTCTAAGATAAGTTACAATTGAAATTATGTATAAATAAATACTATAAATAATAAATAATGATATGAACTTATTAAACTTTTATTTTCAAACTTTTATTGTTTTTTCAAAAAATAAATTAAGCATTTTGTTTTAAAACAAACCGTTTTAAAAAAATATCATTTTTAAAATATTTCTTACTATAACTTTTAGTTTTAGTTATTTTTTGTTTAAAAATTTTTTACTTTTTAAAAACACCAATTTGAAAATAATTTATATTTTTAAAAAAAGTTTGATGTTTTCAGAAAAAAAAATTGTTTCCTTAGAAATAATATTAATAAAAAACTTTTTTGTTTAATTGATTAAAACGATAATTTTAATATAAAAGAGAATTAAATAAAACGATTAGTAGTTATTTAATAATATAGGAAAGGGAGAAAATTATAATGACAATGAATGTGCTTGTGCCACTTGTCATTTTTAGTTACTCTTCTATTAGAGTAGTAAGATAAAATATGTTATTGAATGGTCGTAGGTGAAAAATAAAGAAAATATTACTGTTTATTTGTAAATTTAAATATTTATTATTCAACCCTTATAATTTTTTTAATATTAGTAGTTGTGAGCGGATAAGAGAGAAAAAGTAATGACAAATATATACGAAATATTGTTTAATTGAAAGAAAAAAAATAGAGAGTAATGATTTTTAATGTATTTATAAAAAAAATAAAAAATAAGATGTGAATGCCAAATAAAAAAGTTCCACTATAATTTTGACCTAATATTGTGACCGCTAAAACACTAGCAAATATACTTCTTGTTTTAAATTTTGCTACCATTGGACACGGTCGCAAATTCAAATTCTGAACATATCCTAACATGTAATGCTGATAATCTATTTTATATGATTTTTATTATGACGGTAGCAAAGTTTGTGACCATTTTGCAACATGGATTTCGTCGGTCTCTGTTTTTGCAACCAATTGGATTATGGTAGTAAAAAGGTAGCAAATTGGTAGCTAATTTTGCGAGCATTTTTTTTGTTTAAATTTTCTGTCGTAATTGTTTAGTTTTCTAGTATTGATCTATAGGCCAGAAGAACCAACAACTACTTGATTAGAAGTACATTATTTAACCAAACTAACCCCTCGAGAACGACTAATTACTTCCAATCTATATTTTTTAATTTTTGTTAATGTGATGTTAGCTCAATTGGTAGTGTCTTTGCAACTTAGAAGAGAGGTCCTTGATTTAAAATCAAACATGATGTCATTAATTTGGAGTAATTTAAAAATAAAGATATGATAAATGTGTCGCTAAAAAAAATTATACGCTAAAAATACGTGTATCACATTGTTAGAAATAAATATTTAGAGATTAAGAAAAAGGACGGAAAACAAAATTATTTATTAGTCGAAGAAAAAAGCAATAAATAGTGATAAATTTTTAACGATTAAAATATAGAAGCCGGCAACAAACCCATTATTAGATGAAGGAAAAGAAAAAAGAATAAATAAATAACGACTAACATATTAATTAACAATGACGCTTTGATTTACCTATTTTCTATATTAAATTTGTGGTTTTCTTAAACCCAATTCTTTTTTACCCGACTTAACAACCAATTAAAATATTTTTAATCCAAAATAAATTCTCAAATAAATTTCATATTAAGACACGATATTTGACATATATTATGAATTAAAAGTAAATATTGAAATACAATACTTAACAAATGACAACATATTTGAACATTCAACTCACTCAAGACGACACAAATTTCATATTTGCTTAGAGTCTATTAGATGGATGATTGATCTGGGCTACTTGGAACAGGCTCGACAACATACAATGCAATCATTTCGTCTTTGTTTTTAGGTGCAATACCCATAAATATGCCAACGTCCTCACTGTCACGTATCTCCACAACTACAGTCGTACTTTGGTTAGAAGATGAACAAGGGACTTGGTATGACATCGTAAATCTACTCCACTCTGACAAATTTAACTTCTTTGCCACTGCATTGTTTAAATCAGAGTATCTTGAATTCATTCTTAACTCTATGGTTCGTCTCATTAATCCTAGCGGCCTATACTCCAAAACACCACTAACAAGCTCCCATGCACCTCCGGTACAAACCAGAATCCTAATAGTGTTGTCGTATGATGCCATTATCCTGAATACAATAAATAAACAAAAGTTGTTATCAATGGTGAAATCAAAACTTTATAATCACATGGTTATTATAAGATTTTATTTTCTATTATATTGGCAATAGCGAACCCCACCATAACCTAGGTCTGCCCCTGTATATTGCTTTTAAAGTGGTGTGTGTGTGGTGGGGGGGGGGGGATGATGTTTCATACACCGGTCTCAATCTAAGGTACCGTTTACAAGTGGTACACCATAGCTAGACTGTAATTCTGTAAACAATTACTTACGATATGTAAATGATATTTTTTCTACAAATATGAGACATTAAATTTTACTGTATGCATCAGTATCTTTAAACTCTACTTATATACATACCTTAAAATAACCAGTGTGGTGTCGTGACTAGAATTTAGGTTCAGATCGAATACTTAAGAGGATTTAGTAACCCTTGAATTGTTGATTGCAGCTAAATAATTAGAGAGAGAAAGCAGAGGCTGAATGAGTCTCTTGTGTCTTAACATTGCTTATATACTAGGGTTTACAGAAAGTTTCAGCAACACCCTTGAAGAATACAGATGCAACGCTTCTAATCCCTCATTGAGTCTGTGATCATCTAACATATTTTTTGTACTTTCAGTCCCTCAGGATTCCAGAATGTTACATCTTAATCCACCGACATAAGTTGTCACCATCATATCCTGAAATATTAACAATTCACATAAGATTATAATTCCTATTCGTCGTCGCAATCTTGGTCCAATTGGCTGATTTGGATTATAAATAAATATAAAGATTATTGTCACAGAGTCAGAATTAATAGTTATAAAATAAGGAAATTTTAGTGTGAACGAATTAGAATGAGTCATATTAAAATAGAACGGGTCTCAAATTAAAATTTTCTTATATTACCGAGACCTATCGATGTTTCCCATTTAATATCTTTTTATTGAACGGCATATATGGGACCTTATTTCGAATAATAGGTGTTATCTTAATCGGTGTATCTTTCTGTATCCAAACCGGGACCTCACCCCAACCCTCTCAGGAGTAAACCCATGGTTACGAAAACACTCAGCTCAGCTTTGTATATTTTTACTCAGAGTAAGACTTGAACTAAAAAACTTCTAATATTTATATGTCATGAGTTTTGAGCTAAAAATCATTGGATTTAAATATATTTATTCAATATTCAATTTCTTTTCATATTTTTTAGTTTCAAGCACATTTATTCGGATTTAAAATGCTTTAATACCTGAAATTTTGATTAAAAAATGATGCATGACATAATCTGACTGGTTGTTTGAATTTAATTCGAATGTTTTTTACAAGAAGCTTGCAAGTTCAACCACGAGTTCATAAACCGGTTCTTCCACCCGACACACCTGGGATGTTGTAGTTGTCTAAGAGCATTCACAACTCGTTTGGTATATGTATGTGAGTGTAATCCTTAAATTATATGAAATGGTTATTGGTAGTTGTGAGTGGTTTTGAGTGGATGAGAGAGAAATGTTACTGTACAATCTGTAAATTTAAGGAATTACTGTTCAACCCTTATAATTTTTTTAATATTTTTAAAAGTTGTTGTGAGTGTAGGAGAGAGAAAATGTAATGATGAAGGTATAAAAAATATTATTTAATTAAAAGGATGAGAGAAAAAGTTGTATTTTTAGTGTAATTATATGGATAAAGATAAGGAATGGGTTGTGAATGCTCTAACCCAAGGGGCACTCTAGTTGGACGCCTATGTTTTATATACGTGGACGCCTATGTTTCATGGACGGACTCACATGTTAAATTAAAATTTGCATTTCTTGTCACGTGACTTTTCTTAATTCTACTAATACTTAAAAGCAAAGGTCGGTGGCAAATTGGATTGGGCTACCCGACTTTGCTTTTAACATATATAGCTCCGTTTTCATTTATATATCAATTGTTTGCATAGTTGGTTAGGGTCATAGGTTTTTAAATGTGAGATGCTTGGTTCGAATCTTTGCGGTCTCATTTTTAATTCTTTTTTTTAATTTCTTCCTCCCAGCTTTAAAAACAATTAATTAATTTCTATCATGCCAACTCCCAACAAACATTTAATTAATTCAAAAGGTAATTTCACAATTACAATTTTTTATATCATAAAAAGAAAGGTTTAACTTTCACCCCTTAACTTTTGAATTTTATATTTTTAACTATTCAACTTTTATGAGTTTATAAAATGTTAGTTTGACGTTAAAAAGCATCCGGATTACCTTCTGTATATTTTTACATAGAAAAAAATTACCATGTTCTTATTTTTATGTACGTGTTGGTATATTGTCTATGTTTTTATGTAAAAATTTTGGAAAACAAGTGAAGTTTCGATGTAAGTTTTGTCTCAAAACAAGTCAGGTCAAATATGATACGTTAGAATAAATTTGATTATTGTACGTTCCAACACAAATTTAGTTTGAAAACGAGGAAGGACGATTGTGGTCTATAATTTATCCCGCCATATACGGCGTCGACGCACATGCAGGGCCGGCCCAAGTGCCAACCAAGTGAAGCAGCCTGCTTGGGGCCCCCATGTCTAAAGGGCCCCCAATCTTTTAGGGTTTTTAGTTTTCAATGGTAATCATTGCAGGGAAAGAGGAAGAGAGCATCCCATCGTGTCGTTTCTGTAGAGAAAGGGACAGGGTTCCTATTGCAGTCGACCAATCTATTGCGATTTGCAAGTCGATGTTCTTTTGAAGGTAATCTATCGATCCCATAATTCTATTGTATGTTCAGTTTGTTTTTAAAGTTGATGTCAAACCTGTCTTTTGCAAATTTGATGTTTCAAGCCTTCTATGAAGTGCGTAAGTGATTCAATATTTCAATTTCAAGAAGTGTTGATATTGGGTTATATAAAATGCTTGGCTACAATTATCATTATCTGCAATTAATACTTTTTTGCAGCTATTTTGAGTTTTAGTTGTTTCATTCGTCAAAAAATTTGGTTTGAAAAGGATGGAACAATTGTGAAGTAACTAAAATCAATTTGTATGGGAGAATATATATATATATATATATATATATATATACACCAAAACAAATACATGACTCAAGTGGCATGACTTTATCAAGCTTTTTTCCATCAAGATGTTAGATTGTTACTAAAATTTTTGTACAATATTATTTAATTAAGCAAGTAAACGGTATGAAAATTGCCTTATTGTTTCATAATTCTCACATATCTTCTATGTTATTCTTGTGATATTGGTTTTCAATTATGTGATAATTTTGAGTTAGTAAGCTAAAGTTTAGACCATTGAAATAAGCAATGAATCGAATTGTTAAACTATATAATTTTTGCATGATCTTGTGAAGCCTACTATTGTAACCAACTCCTTTGAACTCAAGTTCTGTAGTTTAAATTAAAGAAAAACCTTTTGTTATTGTAAGAAACAACATTTGATACATGGTGTTGAGTCTTGAGTCTTGACAACTAGTATAAAGCCAATGGCTCTCAGAAGAATAAATTTAATTTTATTAACAAGACCCTACACTTAGTTCTAGCTTTAGTATTTAAGTTGTTTGGTACAACCTTTAACTTAAGTGTAAGCCTGCCACATAAAAACCCAAAGAAACATGATGAACTGGTCCCAATTAAGCGCAGACGTATCTGAGGCTAATATATTGTTGGTGATTATATCATATATAATCCGTTAGAGATAAACAAAACCTTAACCAATATATGCTCATTCTAAATCAAAATGATAAAAGTACGAATCATGTAATTTATGTAATTTAAAAAGGGGCAACATTAAACTAGGGCCCCGAAATTTACTTCGCTTCGGGCCCTTAAAATGATTGAGCCGACCCTGCGCACATGCTAATTTTTATTTATGTTTACTACGTTATCATTTGACGATATAAATTCGAATTACTATACGTTTCGATGTACAATTAGTTCAGAAATAAGTAGGGTCGATTGTGGTCTATACTATATCACGACACGTACAACTTCGGCGCAACGCGCGATGGGTAAAAAAACTAGTTTGTCCTAATAAGCAAAGACGGGTCCTTGTTTGTTTGACAAAATACAAAGGGGTTCCGCCTTAGATTGTTAGACATTGACAAAATGAAAGCTATGACTAGTAAAAAAATAGAAAAATTATCAAATTAACCAATTGACAAGTTAAATTAGCAAAATAAACATTAATAATTAATAACTACAAAAAATTAGTGGCATTTCTTGCCATGTGGGCAAGGAAACCTCATAAATACTCACTGATTTGTAAGTTTCTCGCGAACTATGAGAAGAAATATCACAATTTCGTTCTGACATATCATTTTCTATGGTTTCCTCGTTGAGTAGGCTACAAATTAGATGGTTTTCTTGCTGATGTGGCAAATTTAATGCTTTCCTTGCTAACTAGGTGAGTACTTATTACTTTTTGTCTCCTAAAATTTTTTTATTGCACCTCCCCGCCCAAATTATTGCAGATTATTTGTATATAATATATTAGCTTTAGTTACTCGTGTAATACACGGGAGGTGGAGAGTTAATTATTAAAATAACACAAAAACATAAATAAAACTAAATGTATGACATAACAGGTTGAAAAAATAAAATTGATTAGTTGTTGATTGTTATTTATATAATACTAACATTAGTAAACCCGTATATTACACGAGTTAAAAAATAAAATATTAAGTATAATGAAAGTTTATGAAGTATAAAATGATATTTTGAAATAAGATATGATTAAAATTACATATGAGTAATACTTATAAGTGATAACTATAAGTAATAAACTAATAATACTAATTTTTTAACTTTAGTTTTTAATTTTTTTTTCAAAAAAATGTAGACATATTTTCAAAACAAATCGTATTAAAAAATATCATTTTTAAAAGTTTATTATTATAACTATTAATTTTAGTTATTTTTAGTTTATAAAAAAGTTTACTTTTTAAAAACATCAATTTTTTGATATTTCATATTTTTAAAAATGCTTGATGTTTTAGAAAACTCTTATTTTATAAAAATTGTTTTCTAGAAATAACATTAATAAAAAGACATTATTAAGAAATATTTTAATCTTATAAACAATTAAAATTATTTAATCTCAGATAACTATTTAAGAGGAGATAGAGGCGGAAAAAACAAACTTAGTATGCCTAGAAATGTGACAAGTGTCCCCTTAAGTTACTCTTTTAATATGATATATAGATTTATAGAATGTTATTATTTTTATTTAAAAAATAGAAAAAAGAAAATTTTTGAAACAAGTCTCGTCCCTTATAAAACGACTTTAGTTTAAACTATAATAATATTTTGAAAGGAAATAATAACAAATTCGAAAAATATTTATGTACTATCAAAATCCAAAACTTATTTATTGTGTCTCTATTAAAGAATGCTTCAAAATTTTAAAACGAAACAAATTTATTCAAAGCAAATCTAGTCACTAAAGGATTATGGCGAGATTTATAAATATTCAAATAAGTTTATAGAATGTTTTAGATACACCAAAGAACTATGGCCACTTTTTTAAATATTAAGAATAAAAATACAAATATTTTATTACAACACATAAAACATGGACGTAATTATATAAATACATACATTATTATATAAATTTCTTTTATATAATTATAAATATATGAAAGGTACTCATAACAATTTTTAATCAAAAACTACTTTATCTTTAAAAAAAGAGGGAAGAGACGAGATTTTAGGTATAAATCTAGCTCGCTTAGAGCATTCACAACCCGTTCCATAAATTGATGTGAGTGTATTTTCTATATTATATGGTATGGTTATAAATAGTTGTTAGTGAAGAAGGGAGAAAATTATTGTTCAATCTGTATTTTGAGAAAACATTATTCAAACCCTAATTTTTTTAATATATTTTAAGTGGTTGTGAGTAGATGAGAGAAAAAAAGTAATGATAAAAGTATAAAAAATATCATTTAGTTAAGAAGATAAAAGAAAAAATATTGATTTATAATGTAATTATATAGATGAGAATGATAAATAAGTTGTGAATGCTCTTAGATGGCAATGTTGTGTAGTCAAATAATATTTTGCTAATGTTGAAAGTCAATGTCTATTTTGATCATTTGTCTTGGTCAAATGACCTTCTAGTAATTTACCCAAAAAAATTTAACTTTATATTTATATAATACTAATTACCAATTTAGTTGTGCATTATAGTTTGTACTATATGTTTTGTAGATTGTATCTTATTTTGTTTTTTTTATTTTTTTTATTTTTAACTCTTTTCAACCTTTACATTTGACATTAACATCTTTTTATACTTTCAACTTTACTCCCATTTACTTTATTATTTTACAAGTTTTTTATTTTACGTATCGGGCTAAACTTTTCGAGTTTACATTTTTTTCTTTTTAACGGTCGTGTTGTGTTTTACGTTTCAATCTAATTTATATATATATATTAACACGTCGTAGCGCACGTGCATAGTTTAACATTTTTGCATCTATTTTTCTTCGGTTTTATTTCTTTTGTTTTACGAGTTTTTCTGGTGCAGGTGGTTGCTAGCAATGGTGTGACATTGATGCTACTTATAACGGTTTTACCACCCCCATCGGAACGCGTGGGGCTTGAATACTAGTTTATTTCTAATATGTTTATTTGGTTTATGACTACAATGTAGAAGTAGAAAAAAAAAGTGAGATAAAATTAGCTATTGAAGCATTTCTAATAGGTTGTTTAATCGTTCGCATGTTGAATCATATACATTATCAGTTGGTTTAGATTGATTCTAACCGGAGGATTATGAATTAGTTTTATTCATATTCAATATAATAATAACAAAAATTAATAGAATATTAGAGGTGAATTTTAGAATTGACGTGAAATCTAGGCTATTGTCATTCAACTGCTACAAGATCATCAATTTCATATGCTTGGGCCTTTGTTGCTGACATAAAAACATCGCTTTCCATGTCTTCGGATACAGCCAATACGGGTTTGCCTGTTTTTTGTACATAAAAATCCCATACTAACCTCTATTATTATATATGCAAATTTAATTTTACCCTTAACCACCACATTAATTAAATTACATGCTTTCAACTTTGATGATACTCAAAATTTTGACCTCAAAGAAAGTCACACACTACTTTTAACTCCAATGAATTTACCGATGACTAACCCTAGAAATTTAAACAACTTTAATTAACCTGTAACATCGTCTTTTATATTGGAAGATCATAATCAAAATAATCTAAGTAAAATTAATCAATTATGATCCATTATGTTTGATTCTAGGCAGCAAATGATATCAGGGTGGATGTTTATGATCAAAACACAAAACATGACATGAAATGCAGAGTATGTAGAAGCGATCCAGACCCCTAAAATCAAAGGCAAAAAGGACATGGTGAAATTGAATGAAGATTTTAATGTATGTAGAAGCATAACACATCAAAAATTTATGAACATGATTAAAGAAGTCAATCACGTAGAAAAAGAAGGAAATAGGGCATAGTAGTATATGGGCTTAACAAAGAAAGATTATCCAATTGTGTCACTAGTGAGGACTCCATTATACTTGAAATGTTTGATTGGAAGAAAGAAGATAAGATCACATAGACAAAATAAATCAGAATCAAGAATCAAAAGTTGTTGATCCTAGACCCGAAAACATTTAATTTCTATTCATTTCCAAATCTGGTTAATAGTCATTCAAAGAATCAAAGCAATTACCTTTAGTACGATGGCATTAACATCGCTTCAATCTTGATAAAAAGATCAGGGGTGTCAAAGTCAAAGTTGAACTTGAATATCAAACAAAGAAGGAGAAGATGGATTGCAAATTTGGATGAGCAAGAGCATGAATTAAAAATGATCTTGATTTTAGAGGAGTGAATGTTGGAAAATCATAATCAAGATAATCTAAGTAAAATTATTTAGTTATGGTCCTAATTATGTTTGATCCTGGGCAATATTCTACTCTCTTTAACGGTTGACTCTTTAGAACTAGGTTATTTAGGAATACTTATTAAAGGGTTAGTTACAATACAAAGTGTAATTTACGTGTGAAGCGTAAGAAGTCACAAGAGCGTGACACACATTCTTTGAGAGAGTGGTAATTTCGTCCCCGCCACAATTACGAATATAAGGTGGATAATTACGTGAGTTATATTAATAATTACGCAACTTATATTCATTACTACACATGTTAAAATTACTCAAGTTATAAATAATAATTACGCAAGTTATATTTATAATTACGCAAGTTATTTTCATAATTACACAGAAAATAATCACGCAACTTATACGTATAACAAATAAACGTTTATAAAGAAATGTTTATTTTTTTAAAGTATAACAATATTATACTAAAATTAAAGAGAATAAATACTTGGTTTTATTGTGTAATTGCCCTATATATTTAAAAAGCAATTGAAGAAATATAAGAGTTTATATTATTTTTATATTGACCACATAGGTTCTCATTGTTTGCATTTTGCCCCCTTGTGCTTGGTTTACTTTTGTGGGTTCTGACGAAGAGTTTATGAAAGAGGGTAGAGGGTTACTATCTGTGGAGGCAGTAGGCTCGCCGACTTGCACGATTTCCGACGCCGGAGGCATTAGCCTTTCCGGCATGACAGATGTTGTAAAGGCCCCGTTCCCGGGACGCTTACAGTTGGTCATTCATCGCACATAAAACATATAATTACATTACATTAAGAAATCATTGCAGCGGAAACATTCAAAAATGACATCACGTTTCATTATAATTACTTTTGCCAAATAATACATCATTATCCGGTTACAAAATTCATGTTTGCATTACATCACAAAAGCTATATAATTGGATGCCATCCCAAAAGAGCCGAGTAGCCTTGCCGTGCCATCCTCAGCAATCATTACCTGCCAACTGGAAAATGCAATAAAAGTCAGCGTTGCTGAGTGAGTTCTAGTTTTATAAAATAAATATACTTTACTTTCATTAAAACTATTCGTTTTATCATGCGATCATTCAACATACGTATACACAGATAATGTCATTATTATCTTTCATCTCATTCATTATCTTCCGTTCTTTTCGTTCGTTCTGTCTTCCGAGTCTTTTGCGACAACATGGTCGCTCACCTCAATGGCAATCTCAATGATTGCTCGCTATCCGAGTCTTTTGCACCCCTAAGGTTGCTCACCCCAATTGCCCATCACGATAGCAAGCTATCCGAGTCTTTTGCAACAACAAGGTTGCTCACCCCAAGGCAACATTACGATAGCACTTTACTCGAGTCTTTTGCAACGACAAGGTTGCTCACCTCATAGGCAATCTAAATGATTGCACTTCATCCGAGTCTTTTGCAACACAAAGTCGCTCACCCCAATATATATGCTTGCAAGCCTTTCTTTCGTTCATTCATCATTCGTTAATGCATGCATTCTTACTTCATGTTCCTCTTTCATTATCTTTCGCTTTACATTACATAATACTTCATTCGTTCATTCATTCATTAGCATGACATGTAAAGCCACAAGAAAGATAAGCATATATCATAATAAGGAACATATCATACACATTCATCATCATCATACAGGGCAATATCATACATTCATAATATGCATAAACATGCAACATCCTCATCATCATGCCCTACGTGCTCTCTAAGGCCATAACCATCCTCTTACATGCTCTTACGGGTTACCTTACGTCAACACTTACATCTGCACCTTTCCCCGAAGGCCAGAAGTCAAACTACACATTCCTTCGAGTGCAACAGCCCTGTTCGGGCGTATGGACACTCTTCAGTCGCATGGCCTCCATGCGACTGAACATCATGCGACTGGACTCATGCGGATGAACATCTATGCGAATGAACACCCAATCGTGCGTATGAACCTTGTGCGAATGGGATTACTGCGACTGGGCACCTATGCGACTAACCTCATGCGAATGGACTCATGCGACTAAGCATCTATGCGACTGAACCCTCAGTCGTACAACCCTCATGCGACTGGACTCCCAGTCGTGCGACTGAGTCCCAATCGTGCGAATGACCTTCAATCGCCCTCATTCGGCCGTATGGCCTTCATTCGGTCGCCTAGCCCTAGCTGATGCAGAATGGAGTTCATCCCGAACCCAATCTGCCATTTTCGGCCTCCAAGCTCATCCAAACCCATTCTAAGCCTAAATCAACCCTCCTGGACCTTAGGAATGCATACCATAACACCATACAAGCACACAAAAGCCCGAAATCATATCTAAACACATCATACACATCACACCTAAATGGGTCAAACACACACACACACAAAAACGGGTTTTGCACATTTTTCAGCCCCAAAATCAGTTGAAAACAAGTAAAAGTGGGGTCCTAGAACTCACACAATCGAGCACAAAGACAAGAGCTTTGATTTGGCTTGCCACTCGACGGATTTGGACACCCGAATCACCCGAAACACCACTTTTCTCCCTTTTCTCCTCTTTCTCTCTTCTCTCTTCTTTGTGAGCTGAAAATATGAGAAGTGTGGGGAGAGTGGGCTGCCCTCTCCCTACACATATCACCACCTTCCCCAACTTTTCTTCGTTGGCGAGTTTGGTCCCTCGACTTTGGACTTTATTTCTTTTCTTTCTTCACCGGCTTCAAAATAATAAATTTCCGGGTGTTACAAGTCCACCCCCCTTAAATAGGTTTCGTCCCCGAAACCTGTTATTCTTCGAACAAACGTGGATAATGTTGTCTCATTTCTTCCTCAGTCTCCCACGTCGACTCGGATCCCTTCCTGTGCTTCCACTGTACACGCACAAGAGGAACCACTTTATTCCTTAGCCTTTTCTCCTTTCGGTCGATGATTGCCACTGGTTGCTCCACATAATTGAGCCGTTCATCTACCTCGATATCTTCCAATGGGACAATCATATCCTCATCTGCTAAGCACTTCCTTAGATGAGATACATGGAATGTCGGGTGAATTCCACTTAGCTCATCCGGTAACTCCAGTCTATAGGCCACCTCTCCTACTCGAGCAATAATTCGGAAAGGGCCTATATATCTTGGGCTCAACTTGCCCCGCTTTCGGAACCGAATGATACCCTTCCAAGGTGAGACCTTCAACATAACCCGGTCACCCACCTGGAACTCAATCGGCCTGCGCCTTTTATCAGCATACGACTTCTGTCTATCTTTGGCTGCCTTCATGAAGGCCTTGATCTTCTCAAGCTTCTCAGTCGTAGCCTCGATTACCTCGACGCTTCCCAATTCCTTCTGACCAATATCACCCCAACAAACGGGCGTTCTGCATCTCCTACCGTATAGCATCTCATATGGAGGCATACCAATGCTGGTATGATAACTGTTGTTGTATGAGAATTCAGCTAACGGTAGGTGGTCATCCCAACTTCCACTGAAATCAATCACACATGCCCGAAGCATGTCTTCCAACGTCTGAATGGTCCTTTCGGACTGACCATCAGTCTGGGGATGATAAGCCGTGCTAATATGTAACCTCGTCCCCATAGCGTCGTGGAACTTCTTCCAGAATTTAGATGTAAACCGGGTGTCGCGATCCGACACAATAGACACCGGCACACCATGACGAGTCACAATCTCTTTGATAAACAGATCAGCCAACCTCTCAGATGAATATGTCTCGCGGATCGGTAGGAAGTGAGCACTCTTCGTCAAACGATCAACTATCACCCATATGGCATCATACCCTTTCGGGGTACGCGGCAGCTTGGTAATGAAATCCATGGTGATGTGCTCCCACTTCCATTCCGGTATATCCAAAGGTTGTATCTTCCCATACGGCTTTTGATGCTCGGCCTTCACCTGTAAGCAAGTAAGGCACTTACTCACATACTCCACCACATCGCGCTTCATACCCGGCCACCAATAATCTTTCTTCATATCATGGTACATCTTCGTGGCACCAGGATGAATGGAGTACCGAGTCTTGTGAGCTTCATCCATAATCTTCACCCGTAGATCCCCAAAACGAGGAATCCACACACGATCAAATCGAGTTCTAACACCGAGCGTGTTTTCACCCAATTCTCCAACCAGACCTCTCATTCTTTCAGAGTTAAGATGATCTTCTTTCAATGCCTCATCTTGAAACCCTTTAACCTGCTTCATCACATCGGAGGTCATGATCAGCTGATACACTTTCACCCGAATCGGCTCGGGCCTCTCTTTTCGGCTAAGGGCATCAGCCACCACGTTGGCCTTGCCCGGATGGTAGTGGATCTCACAATCATAATCCTTTATAAGTTCCAACCACCGCCTCTGCCTCATGTTCAAATCCTTCTGCTCAAAGAAGTACTTCAGACTCTTGTGGTCAGTGAATATGGTGCACTTCGTCCCATAGAGGTAGTGCCTCCAAATCTTTAAAGCAAAGACCACGGCTGCCAGCTCCAAGTCATGAGTAGGATAATTGACCTCATGAACCTTCAACTGTCGGGATGCATAGGCTATAACCTTTCCTCTCTGCATTAACACACACCCCAACCCCGAGTAAGAAGCATCGGAATAAACCACCAAATCTTCACTTCCATCGGGTAATGACAGAACAGGAGCTTGAGTCAATCTCGCCTTCAATTCTTCAAACGCCTTTTCTTGAGCTTGACCCCATACGAACTTCACATCCTTTCGGGTCAACTTAGTCAGTGGAGAAGCAATCTTAGAGAAGTCTTGGATGAATCTTCTATAGTAGCCCGCCAAACCCAAGAAGCTACGAATCTCGGATGGCGTCTTTGGCGACTTCCATTGCATAACCGCCTCCACTTTTGCCGGGTCCACCATAATCCCGTCGGGATTCACCACGTGAC
Organism: Flaveria ramosissima; assembly: GCA_025215565.1. Classification (NCBI taxonomy): domain Eukaryota; kingdom Viridiplantae; phylum Streptophyta; class Magnoliopsida; order Asterales; family Asteraceae; genus Flaveria; species Flaveria ramosissima. Next base: position 68,769,795 of record CM046029.1, on the reverse strand, counting down.
CCAAGAACTGAACTTCGCGCAACCAGAACGCGCACTTGGAGAATTTAGCATACAACTTCTCCCTTCTTAACGTCTCTAGAACTTCCCGAATGTGACCGGCATGCTCTGCTTCGCTCCTCGAGTAAATCAGGATATCATCAATAAACACAATCACTGATTTATCCAACATAGGCCGACACACACGGTTCATCAAATCCATAAAAGCAGCTGGCGCGTTGGTCAAGCCAAAAGACATGACAAGAAACTCGTAGTGACCATAGCGCGTACGGAAAGCTGTTTTAGGAATATCTTGCTCCTTCACCTTCAACTGATGGTAACCAGATCGAAGATCTATTCTCGAAAACCAACTGGCACCCTGAAGCTGATCGAACAAATCATCTATCCTCGGTAAGGAGTATCGGTTCTTCACTGTCAACTTGTTCAGCTCGCGGTAGTCGATGCACATCCTCATACTACCGTCCTTTTTCTTTACAAACAGGACCGGAGCACCCCAAGGAGAGATACTCGGTCTAATGAACCCCTTATCAAGCAGCTCTTGCAACTGCTCCATCAACTCTTCATCTCGGTCGGAGCCAACCGATACGGTGCCTTGGCGACAGGTTGGGCACCCGGTATCAGATCAATCTGAAACTCAATCTCTCTGTCAGGTGGCACTCCTGATAAGTCTTCTGGGAACACATCTGGAAAGTCACACACAACCGGAACATCGGCTAGTTGTGGTGTTGGCGTATCCACATCCTTTACATAGGCCAAGTAGGCACTACATCCACGCCTCATACACTTTCCCGCCACCGCCATCGAGATCACTTTCGGAATCGTAGTAACCCGATCACCATACACTGTCACTGAACTACCGTCAGGCGCCAACAACTGAATCATCTTCTTGCGACACACAATGTTCGCCTCGAAGTCCGCTAACCAATCCATCCCAAGAACCAAGTCAAAACCACCTAAGGTCATCACAAACGGTCTAACAGGAAACTTATGACCCTCGAGCTCCACATCACAATTCTCTATCATCTCAGAAATCCTGGTAGACTTACCTATGGCAGTTTCTACATCGAAGGGCGCATCAACACATCTACTACTAACAGGCAGCTTAGCACAGAAAGCAGCAGAAATAAAACTCTTACTAGCACCCGAATCAAATAACACAGAAGCTAAAGTTTGGTTCACCAGAAACGTACCGGACACGACATCAGGGTCCGTTCTAGCTTCCTCCTGTGTCATGGTGAATGCCCTGGCGCTCGCCCTCGGTCCATCACCTCCCGTCCTCTTTGCCCCTGAACTCTCAGCCCTCGGCTTCTTACAATCTTTGAGCACGTGACCCTCTTCACCACAGTTAAAGCATCGGACTGCACGACAGTCCTTTGCCATGTGCCCCGCCTTTCCACACCTGAAGCACAAGTTCGACCCAAACCTGCACTCCCCGCTGTGCTCCCGTCCACATTTTCCACACCTTCTCGATCCCGCACCTGACATAACCACACGGCGATCATCCACCCGTGCCTTCTTATTACCCATCGAGGCATTGCCCCGACCAAATCTCTTCCCATGCCAGCCTCGTTCACCACCGCTCTTTCTGCCACCATCAGTCACCACCACCGTTCTTTCATCATACAATCTTCCCGCCAAATCTACCGCCGACCTAAACGTGCTCGGCCGGGCGGCGATCATGTGCCTGCGAACATCCGCCGGCAAACCCTGTATATACCTCTTGATCTTTCGGGACAGAGGCGTCACTTGATCCGGCACCAGACGTGCCATCTCGTTGAACTTCGTGGTGTACTGTTGGTGTGTCATGGTTCCCGCCTCCAGTTGCAGGAACTCCCTTTCAACCTTATCCATTTCCCGATGAGGACAAAACTCCTCGATCACCATCTTCTTCAGTTCGGGCCACCTCATTCTCCCGATCGCCCGATTACCCTCCGCTTGGACAATGTTGTCCCACCAGCATAGTGCCGAGTCCACGAAGGAGTGGGTGACAAACTTGACTTTCTGATCTTCTCGGCACTCGCTGATGTCGAGAACAGCCTCCATTTCTCTCACCCATCGGTGAGCAGCGGCAGCATTGCCGTTACCGTCAAAAGTAGGGGGCTTGCATCTCATAAACACCCCGTAGTTACAGCCTCGTGCCACCTCCCGCACAGGCTCCTCTTCCTCTTCCTCCTCATTATCGGAGAAAATCGTTTCAGGCTCCGGTTGCTCCCCCGAGGCCCGGTTTCTCTCCTTCCTTTCCCCTTCCTTCACAGCCTTGATGACTTCGGTCACCACAGACGGTAGATTGTCTGCATGACCTGATGTACTTCCTCCACAACAGCCTCCTTTACCGAGGCCCTCAAGTTCGCACTCTCATCCCCAGCTTCTGGATGAGGAGTCTCAGGTTCTGCAGGAACCTCTTTCTCAGCTCTAGGCCTTCCTCTCTTAGGGCGTGGTTCAGCAACAGGGCCATCACGGCCTCCACCCCTAGAAGCTCTAGAAGATCTACCACCAGCCATTCTCTATCACACTGAAAGATTCAAACACCAACACGGTCATTCAAGGAAACAACTCAGTTTATGTCAAGTATAGTAAGTCCCTAATTACAGTGGCCAGTTGTGATTAGCCACTTACTGTACTCTTCATACCCCAAGTATTACCTGTCCTGACTACATCAGTATTCAAATCTACATACAACACATAACATATACCATGCGCACATAAACCGGTTAACTTTAAGAAAATACCTGATGGCACGCAGCTACTCAGTTTGGCATCCCATTCCTTTCCGTCCCATTCTCAGTTTAAGTTAAGGTTTATTTTGAAAATTTACCCATTTCACTTAAACTTTGGCTCTGATACCAACTTGTAAGGCCCCGTTCCCGGGACGCTTACAGTTGGTCATTCATCGCACATAAAACATATAATTACATTACATTAAGAAATCATTGCAGCGGAAACATTCAAAAATGACATCACGTTTCATTATAATTACTTTTGCCAAATAATACATCATTATCCGGTTACAAAATTCATGTTTGCATTACATCACAAAAGCTATATAATTGGATGCCATCCCAAAAGAGCCGAGTAGCCTTGCCGTGCCATCCTCAGCAATCATTACCTGCCAACTGGAAAATGCAATAAAAGTCAGCGTTGCTGAGTGAGTTCTAGTTTTATAAAATAAATATACTTTACTTTCATTAAAACTATTCGTTTTATCATGCGATCATTCAACATACGTATACACAGATAATGTCATTATTATCTTTCATCTCATTCATTATCTTCCGTTCTTTTCGTTCATTCTGTCTTCCGAGTCTTTTGCGACAACATGGTCGCTCACCTCAATGGCAATCTCAATGATTGCTCGCTATCCGAGTCTTTTGCACCCCTAAGGTTGCTCACCCCAATTGCCCATCACGATAGCAAGCTATCCGAGTCTTTTGCAACAACAAGGTTGCTCACCCCAAGGCAACATTACGATAGCACTTTACTCGAGTCTTTTGCAACGACAAGGTTGCTCACCTCATAGGCAATCTAAATGATTGCACTTCATCCGAGTCTTTTGCAACACAAAGTCGCTCACCCCAATATATATGCTTGCAAGCCTTTCTTTCGTTCATTCATCATTCGTTAATGCATGCATTCTTACTTCATGTTCCTCTTTCATTATCTTTCGCTTTACATTACATAATACTTCATTCGTTCATTCATTCATTAGCATGACATGTAAAGCCACAAGAAAGATAAGCATATATCATAATAAGGAACATATCATACACATTCATCATCATCATACAGGGCAATATCATACATTCATAATATGCATAAACATGCAACATCCTCATCATCATGCCCTACATGCTCTCTAAGGCCATAACCATCCTCTTACATGCTCTTACGGGTTACCTTACGTCAACACTTACATCTGCACCTTTCCCCGAAGGCCAGAAGTCAAACTACACATTCCTTCGAGTGCAACAGCCCTGTTCGGGCGTATGGACACTCTTCAGTCGCATGGCCTCCATGCGACTGAACATCATGCGACTGGACTCATGCGGATGAACATCTATGCGAATGAACACCCAATCGTGCGTATGAACCTTGTGCGAATGGGATTACTGCGACTGGGCACCTATGCGACTAACCTCATGCGAATGGACTCATGCGACTAAGCATCTATGCGACTGAACCCTCAGTCGTACAACCCTCATGCGACTGGACTCCCAGTCGTGCGACTGAGTCCCAATCGTGCGAATGACCTTCAATCGCCCTCATTCGGCCGTATGGCCTTCATTCGGTCGCCTAGCCCTAGCTGATGCAGAATGGAGTTCATCCCGAACCCAATCTGCCATTTTCGGCCTCCAAGCTCATCCAAACCCATTCTAAGCCTAAATCAACCCTCCTGGACCTTAGGAATGCATACCATAACACCATACAAGCACACACAAGCCCGAAATCATATTCTAAACACATCATACACATCACACCCAAATGGGTCAAACACACACACACAAAAACGGGTTTTGCACATTTTCCAGCCCCAAAATCGGTTGAAAACAAGTAAAAGTGGGGTCCTAGAACTCACACAATCGAGCACAAAGACAAGAGCTTCGATTTGGCTTGCCACTCGACGGATTTGGACACCCGAATCACCCGAAACACCACTTTTCTCCCTTTTCTCCTCTTTCTCTCTTCTCTCTTCTTTGTGAGCTGAAAATATGAGAAGTGTGGGGAGAGTGGGTTGCCCTCTCCCTACACATATCACCACCTTCCCCAACTTTTCTTCGTTGGCGAGTTTGGTCCCTCGACTTTGGACTTTATTTCTTTTCTTTCTTCACGGCTTCAAAATAATAAATTTTCGGGTGTTACAGATGTCTCTGACGTTAACCATTCTAGCATGACCGATGTCTTCGACTGATGTGTGGAGATTGAGACCGTCATGTCAAGGCATTAGCCTTTCCTACATGACCAAAGAAACAGTGCTGGTGAAGAATAAGAGTACGAGATTTGCAAATTTCCGGGAAAATGTGGTGGTCATTGATGATGTTAGTGCAAATTTTACGACTAAAGTTTAGTTTGTAAATGAGTCGGGGTAATTGTACTCTATAATTCACCTCACATGTTTATTTTTATGTATGAATTTTGTTTAGAGTCGTTCAAATATAATACATTTTCATTTGACAACATAAATTCGAATTACTTTATGTTTTGATGTAAATTTAGTTTCGTAACGAGATGGTTCGATTGTAGTCTTTGGTTTATCACGCTATGTATGCCGCTGCAACGCGCGGCGGGTATAAAACTAGTTGTTTTTAAAAACTAATGTTGTATAAAAAGTTATACGTGTTTAAAATATTTGAGAGAATTTGAATAAAAAAAAGTCAACAATTGTAAGATATTTTCAAATTTATCGCTCCAGACCCATCCATTGCATGTTATTTTTATCTTTAATCTGAACCAGTTCTTTATATCAAGAGTTAAGATTACTTTTTATGATTCGCACAAAAATAACGCTTTTTATTCTAAACCTTTCCTACATATTAATATATATGTTTGTGATCAATATTATATTTAAGTTTTATTATTTACATCTTATAACATATTACATTTTGTTTACTTTTTTTTGAACGGCAAGGCAGGGCGAAATGCATTAAAAAACTAGCTAAGGTGCTAGGAGTTACATAAATTACAAAGAGAAATTAAAATTAAAATTACATTATTCATCTCATGTTAAACTTTAGAGCCCCTCTATATTTTACCCAATTGTAAGAGTTGGACTTAATAACTTCCACCACCTTGTGTTTTCTTCACCGATCGAGTTTTTTTGAAGAGGACCTCGTTCCTTAGATAAACCATAATGTGGCCACGATGATAGCATTATGAGTCTCTTCAAAGCATTCATTTCCTTTACGGTTGTTTGTTAAACACCATAGATCTTTAACCATCCGAGCTCCTCTCAAGGTTTATTTACACTAGCATTTGATTTCCTTCCAAATCTTAGATGCCTTTAGGCAATGGATTAGCGAATGGTCCACAGATTCCTCTTCCGATATACATAACGATCGTATGAAGGATGGGATAACAACATTTCTTTTAATCAACTCGAGGGAGGTAGGAATTCTCTTGAGACCCGATCTCCATACAAAAAAGTTTATCCTTTTTGGGATCCAATTGGATCAACGGAGAATACTCGCATCATAGGACGACCCGTTTATTATAACTGAGGAAATGGTTGAATTTAGGTATGCCATGATCCAGAAAGTTTCAATTTAGAGTATTATTGATTTTTTTTTTAATTTTTGTTTTGCAACCAATAAATTGTTTTTAAGTACGAGGGGACCATCCATAATAGTTCAATTTGAGATGAAAGCATTTGAACATCAATAATAACGGAACCGATCACCAACATTAATCTATTTGCCAAAACTTTGGAAATAACTTTATAGATGCACTCGATAAGGAGTTTTATTAAAAATATATTTACCAAAATGTGTGATTTTATTAATTAATTTTACTACTTTTTATTAATGTATTATCTTTTTCTTTTCTTTTTTTATTTCTTTACTTTTAAGTGGTGTACTATCCTTTTAATTTTATTTTAGAACTTTCTTCAAACAATAAAAAGATTATATATTTAAAGTTTCATTTGAAATAAGAACATAATAAAAATATATGTGCGTGATTTCACCACCTTTGAGTTTAAACAAGAGTAAATTTAGAACATAATCATTCAAGGAAAGTAGCAAGCATGTAACATTCTTTTTACAAGTTCTTTCTTCTGCTGTTTTTCGGTTGGTTTTTATTTTGATTGTCAATGTATATTTTTTTAAACAACAATTTTTATTACCTGAAAAAAATTCACCAAACCTGTACACAATAAGATTTAAACACACAACCATTTGGTTGGTAACACATATTTTACCACCAAACTATCCCTTTGGGGACAAGCCATATCTTTTAACTAGATGAAATAAAAAAACATAAATAAACATTAAAAAACATGACTTCGATATTAAACACAAAATGTCCCTATAAAGTTGGTGTACTTATGGTTTCAATACATGGCTTCGATATTCAAAACTCTTGTTTTAACTTAAGGCATGCTCACTTGTTTCCTTAGTATATTAAGGAGGGAAAGACTTTCTATATTTGAAGGTATGCCACCTTTAAAGATGATTAACCGTCAAGTACCTAAGCAATAAAGGAGAATTGCATGTCAATAAAATGCGTCATAATTATAGCCTTAGAGATGACAAAATACATAGTTAAAGGAGTAAATTATCATTTGCATCCCTGACGTTTTCTCATTTTAACTACTTGTTTTCCTGCCGTATCAAAGTTTTGGTTTGCCCCCTAACGTTTCATTTTTGTCTCCATTTGAATCCAAATGACTAACCCCGTTAAATTGTTGTGTTAACTCATTAAGGAAAATACTAAATTACCTTTTAAGAATAAAAAACAAAAAAAAACTCTATGGGACCATCCACATCATCTTCTTCTTCTTCTTTGACCCACACCACCTCCACACCTCACGCACATCACCACCCACTGCCGCCCATCAACGCAAGCAATACCACCGCCACTACCACCGACCACCTCAACCCACACCACCTCCACTATCGAAAACGACCACAACCCCCATCACCTCCATTGTCATCGGCCTCCACAACCCCTACCACCACCTCTAATGCTGTCAACCACCTCAACCCACACCATTTCCATTGTCATCAGCTTCCACAACCCCCACCACCCACACTGTCGCCGGCCTTCACAACCCCCACCACCTCCACTTCTGCCGGCCACCTCAACCCACATCACCTCCACTGTCATCGGCCTTCACCTCCACTACCTCCTGCCACTACAACCAAGACCACCTCCACTGTTGCCCATCACCACAACCCACACCACCTCCACACCTCACCCATACCACCGCTCACACCACCACCACTACCGGCCATAAACACAACCGACACCACCTCTACTGCCGCCCGCCACCATAACCCCACACCACCTTCACTGTCGTTTGTCACCACAACCAACACCGCCTTTACTGTCGCCTATCACCAAACCCACTCCACCATCGTTAGATGTGTAAATCAATACCATCACCATTACATGCTCTTTTCTAGGGTTTCTTACCTCCAAATCATTTAAAGCCTAACTGTGCTTGTGGTGATGAAGGTGGTGGTTGTTGATTCAGAGAGAGAAGGGGGTGGTGGGGGTGAGTGAATGAGGTGTGTGTGTGTGTGTGTGTGAGAGGAGAGAGAGAGAGAGAGAAAGAGAGTTAAGTGGGTGGATGGAGGGTTTTTTTATTAACTTAATAATATATATTGGATGCGAGTTAAGGGTAGTTTGTTATTTTATAAAAAGTTAACTAAATAATTTAATAGAGTTAGTCATTTGGATTCAAATGGAGACAAAAATAAAACGTTAGGGGGCAAACCAAAACTTTGATACGGCAGGAAAACAAGTGGTCAAAATGAGAAAATGTCAGGGATGTAAATGGTAATTTTCTCTAGTTAAAGAGAAAGAAATGAGTGATTGAGTGGAGAGTTGGGTGCATATAAGACATATGTTGTTCTTGGGATGTGTCTAATTATTTGGCTCCAAACATAATTGTTTAGCTTCACATAAACTCTCAACTATTCTTTCTTCTATGCGAACTTCTTGATCTCTTTAATTGCCTTAGGGGCCTTTTGTAGAATACTTGAAATTAAACTTGGACAATTAGAGAGTAGTAAAGATCACTTTTAGATCAAAATTATTCGGTGGTTCACCTAAATAAATCAATCGGATACAACTCATACGAGATCAAGAATTAGTATGTTGTGTTGTGCGAATTTCATGAACCAGAAGAAGAAGAAATCGAGAGAAAAGAAGTGACCAAATTGATGATCCAATTCGATGTTTAGAGAGAAACAGGAAAAACTGCCATTTGGCAGTTTTATTGATTTTATTTTTCACTTTAAATAACCATTAAAATGTGTATTTTTCCACTTGAATTTCATATGTGAAATTCTAGAAAATCAATTCGAAATTGTAACACCCGGAAATTTTCTTTGAAGCCGACGAAAGAAGAAAAAGAAATAAAGTCCAAAGTCGAGGTACCAAACTTGACAAAACGGGAGAAAGATTGGATGAGTAGAGGAATAAGAGGGGAGGGCAGCCCACACCCTCCCAACACTTGCAAAAACTCAACCAAAGAGAGGAGAGAAGGAGAAAAGGGAGAAAAAGGGAGAGAAAGCTTGGTTCGGGTAGATTCGAGCGTGAAAATCAAAGTGTAGCGGGTTGAATCAAAGCTCTACTCGTCGGGGTCGTTTGTGTGAGTTCTAGGACCCCTCTTTTATACACTTTTGAACGATTTTGGTGCTGGAACACATCTAAAACCCGGTTTTGAAAAGTTGGGTGTTGAACCCGTTTGTATGCGTATGTGTATGTGTTTGATGCGTGTGGGGTTTGATTTCGGGCTTGTGTGTGCTTGAATGATGTTGTGGTAGTTGTTTCTAATGTTTAGGATGGTTGATTTGGGCTTAGAACGAGTTTGGGAGAGCTTGGAGGCCGAAAAGGGCAGTTTGCATTCGGGATGAACTGCATTCTGCATCAGCTAGGGCTAGGCGACCAAATGGGGTGCGACTGGAGGCCATACGGCCGAATGGCCTGCGACTGAGGTCCATGCGCACGATTGTCATGCGATTGAGGTCCATACGCATGGAAGTCATGCGACTGAAGTTCATGTGCCTGTAAGACATGCGATTGAAGGTTATGCGACTGAGGTCCATGCGCCTAGAGGCCATGCGACTGAGGTTCATTCGCACGAAGGTTATGCGACTGAGGTCCATGCGCCTGGAGGCCATGCGACTGAGGTTCATTCGCACGAAGGGTATGCGACTGAAGCCCATGCGCTTGAAGTCATGCGACTGAAAGCCATGCACATAGAAGCTATGCGACTGAGAGTCCATACGCATAGGTGTCCATTCGCCCATAGGGTCATTCGCATAGAGTCCATTCGCCTGATGTCCATTCGCCTAAGTGTTCAGTCGCCTGGAAGGCCATGTGACTGGAGGGTGTCCATAAGACCAAGTAGGGCTCATACGCCCGAAAGAACAATGGTTTATTTTCCGACTTTCGAGGGAAAGTGAAGATGTGGGTTTTGACTTGGGAGATTCTCGGGGGTTTATGTAAGTTGACTTTTGAGGTCATAGATGTTATGATGGGCATGATAATGATGTTTGATGATGTTATGTATGATGTTATGCATGATGGTACGTGTGATATATGTTATGTATGCATGCTGATATGTATGACGATTTGCATGATCTTGTTGACGTTCCTGTTTATGTATGTTTATCCTCCGATGGTTTGTGATGAATGTTAATGAATGAAATGAAAGTATTATGTAACGTAAAGTGGAAGATAACGAAAAGAGGAACATGATGAATGAATGCATGCATGAATGAATGAATGAGAGTAAGATTGGCTTGCGAGTAAAAGAAAGGAGGTTCACAACTCATTGAGAGTTGTTAGCTTAACTGTGTGTGTATTTACAGCGTGCGATCTTGGCTAACTCATAAGGGACTATAGACACAGTAAGAGTTCAGTTTTGGTAATTGCCCCGATACGTGCGATGTGGTATTCACTGTGTGCTATGTAGCGTGTGATTTTGGCTAACTGATGTGGGTTCATACACACAGTAGGGGGTTCAGTTTTCGTAATTGCCCCGATACGTGCGATGTGGTGTTCACTGTGTGTTATGTAGCGTGCGATTTTGGCTAACCCATGAGGCAGCGTGCGATTTCGGCTAAACCCCTAAGAGTTCACACACACAGGGGGAGTCTGTCCTAGTGACCACTCCATTGGTGCGATATGTACGATGGGTACGAAAGTGCGATATGTGCGAGGGTGTGATATGTGTGATATGAACGAACGTAAGAAAAGAAGTTATGAACGAATGAAGCGAATGATAAAGTACCGTGCGATGATTAATGAATGGAAGAATGTAACGAACATAATGGAAGATAATAATTATATTATCTGTACGTATGTATGTTGTGTGATCGCGTGCGAAATTAACGGATGATTTTAAAAAGGAAGTAAAGTATGTTTTATATTATAAAACTAGAACTCACTCAGCAACGCTGACTTTTATGTGTTTCCAGTTGGCAGGTATTGTTGTTGAGGATGGCACGGGGCGGCTACTCAGCTCTTTTGGATGGCATTCTTTTGTTTAATGTTTTTGCATTGTAATGCGAACGAATGATGTTTTTAAATGAAGGATTGTATTAACTTGTAAAAGCATTTATATAGAAATGAGATGTTTTATTTTGATGATTCCGCTGCGTTGTTTACAGAAGTTTAAATGTAATTAAATGTTTTATGTGCGATGAGGACCCAATTTTAAGCGTCCCGGGAACGGGGCCTTACAAGTTGGTATCAGAGCCAAAGTTTAAGTGAAACGGGTAAAATTTCAAAATAAACCTTAACTTAAACTGAAAATGGGACGGAAAGGGAATGGGATGCCAATCTGAGTAGCTGCGTGCCATCAGGTATTTTCTTAATGTTAATCGGTATTACGTGTGCATGTTATGTGGTTTATGTGTTGTATGTACATTTAGATACTGATGTAGTCAGGATAGGTAATGCTCGGGGTATGAAGAGTAAAGTAAGTGGCTAATCACAACTGGCCACTGTTATTAGGGACTTACTATACTTGACATAAACTGAGCAGTTCCCTTGAATGTCTGTGTTAGTGTTTGAATCTTTCAATGTGTTTAGAGGATGACCGGTGGTAGATCATCTAAAGCTTCGCGCGGTGGAGGTCGTGGTGGACATGGTGCTGGGCCACGGGCTACGAGAGGAAGACCCAGAGCTGAAGAAGTGGTTCATGAAGAACCTGCAACCCCTCATCCGGAGGCTGGGGATGAGAGTGCGAATTTAAGGGCCTTAGTGAAAGAGGCAGTTGCAGAGGAGGTTCATCAGGTCATGCAGACGATCCTACCATCTGTGGTGACCAAACAGATAAAGGTGGTACGTGAAGGGGAAAGAAAGGAAAGGAACAGGTCCGCGGGAGGACAGGAGGGGCCGAAGACTGAAACGGTTCTCTTCGGTGATGAAGAAGAGGAAGAAGAGCCTGCGCCGGAGGCGGCACGAGGCTGCAACTATGGGGCGTTTCAACGATGCAAGCTCCCTACTTTTTGATGGTAACGGCACTGCTGCTGTTGCTCACCGGTGGGTGAGAGAAATGGAAGCTGTTTTGAACATCAGTGAATGCCGGGAGGATCAGAAAGTAAAGTTTGCTGCCCACTCTTTTGTGGACTCGGCGCTGTGTTGGTGGTACAATATAGTCCAAGCTGAGGGTAGTCGGGCTATCGGAAAGATGAGATGGTCAGAGTTGAAAAGGCTGGTGATTGAGGAGTTCTGTCCTCACCGTGAGATGGATAAAGTTGAGAGGGAGTTCCTACACATGGAGGGTTGAAATTAGTTGATTGCTAGAGTTACCAGATGAACCTTGCATGTTCATTTCCATCTGATATCCACTAAGAATACCATACCACTCTGTCAAATTAAGAGTCTTAAGGTTCTTAGTTTTCTTGATAACAACACAACAATGTGTTCGTTGTCTAGAAAGAGAGGACATGAACTTCCTTACAATGGCCATGTTTTCAAAAGTCACTCCAACATCCATTAGAGTTTCCACAATCTCAACATACCTAGAAGTATTATTGAGTCATGGTTTCACCTGATTTAAAGGTGAAGTTTTCAAAATGCTGCTTCAGGAGATCCTTCTTGTTCTCCTTGGCTTTATTTGACCCCTCATACATCAGCTTCAGTGCATCCCATAGCTGTTTAGCTGCTTTGCACTTCTTGAAGTTTCTGTAGATAGAGTTTGGAAGAGCATCTTGAAGGGTTGTCATGGCTTTCTGATCAATCTCTATTCTTTTCATGTCTTCTTCAAAATCGTCAGCCACAACCTTTGGAATCATACCACCTCCAGCAGCAGCTGAAGAGGTGCTTGGTATGTAAGGTCCTGAGTGTGACATCCGTCACCTTAAGGTTCGTCAATTAACGTGATTTTCCGTTAACCATTCTTTGATCGATCATTCCTCATCTTTATTAACTCTTTATGTGGATATCGTGTGTGCTTTATCATTGTTGTGCTTGTGTATTCGTTATAATCATATGTTAACCTTAAAAACTATTTAAAACTCCCATTTTCGAAATCGCCAAATATATCATTTTTATATATATTAAACGTCACTAATAAAACCATTTCTTAAGTCATAATATCATTAAATGCATTTTTATAACTGATATAATTAACCTAATAAAGTCGTTTTTCAACCGAACCAAATTTGGGAAACTCGGGGGTTAAGTGCAGGGACTAAACTTGTAATTTTGCAAACTTGGGCTGGGTATATAAACCCATTACCAGCCCTAATCCCTCATTTCATCATCTTCTTCATCTCTTCATCCTCTCTACACACACATCTTCTTCATTCTAGCACCAAAACCGACCCGCTTAGGCTCGTTTTCGTCGTCTAGACTTCATCTACAGCCTAGTCTACTCATTTCTAGCAGGTAGACGACCTTGGTTGTCTCTTTTCTTGCTTTTTCACGGCTGTCCAAACTAGGGTTTCGGGTGTTCGGGTTCAACCCGAACACACAAGGTCATATGGGTGCGTGTGAGGTCTTTCTGCTTGTGTTTCATGTTTGTGCATGTTTGTTGAGTGTTTCTGGAAGTCCTTGTGGTGTAAAACTCGCGTTTAGAGCAGCTCGGGGGCTGCTCAGCCCGACCACAGTCGCGATTCTGCTATCCAGGCGACTGGGTCTGTCATACGATTGAGCCGTGCGACTGAGTGAGTCGTGCGACTGAACCATGCGTCTGAGTCAATCGTGCGACTGAGTTGTGCGACTGGGCATGTCGTGCGACTGAGTCATGCGACTGTGTGTTTGTATGCGATTGAGTCATGCGTATGAATGATTGTGTGCGATTGAGTCAGGTGACCGACTGAGTGTATGCGAATGTGTGTGATTCACACGACTGGAGTCCAGTCGCACGAATGAAGGTTCAATCGTACGAAAGTAGCTAATTCGCACGATTGAAGGTTGATTCGTGCGTATGGAGGTTGAGTCGTGCGATTGGGTGTTGTGTGGTACGACTGAATGCCAGTCATACGAATGAAGGCTCAATCGTACGAATGAAGCTGATTCGCACGATTGAAGGTTGATTCGTGCGTATGGAGGTTGAGTCGTGCGTCTGGTCTTGTCGTGCGACTGTAATTGTTGTGTGTGATTTCCTTCTTGTGCGTGGTGTGAGTATGACGTGTGATGTTGAGGTAACATTAACACAGTAGCCATTGTTTGGCCACAAATATTAAAGTCAACGCTAAAAAGGGCACAAATACTATTCTAAACAAATTAAACTAACATTTTACAACTATCAACCGACTTATAACTATTGACATTTATCTAATACTTCTTCAATGACAATGAACCTTTCACTCAATATCATCAACAATGGCGACAATGTCTAGTACTTGGATCTACATAAGGTCTAGTACGTGTGTCTGTTGTGTGAGTTACACGCGACCCAGCCGATACAACCCTAGCCGACCAATCATTATTATGCGCTTATTTCATATCATTAATGCTTATCAATAACTGTCAATAGGTGTTTGACTGTTCATTTGCATTCTACATTTGGGATTACATCGATCATACATACTTACCACTTAACAAGTGAGTTTCGTGGCCCCTTTTTACGCTTATACAATATTTCAATCATTTACAACTTGGGGGAAAAGTATGCTTAACCATTTTCAATGCTGTACAACTTACTTACATTTTACATACAAGGAATCAACGTGATACTATGTTACAAGTACTTATCTGATACATGCTTGGGTCTGTTGTGTGGTTCTATCTTTGCAACTATTTAATTCCAGTGTGGGAACCGACTGTTAGGTATTGGTAGTACTACTGGGTTGACACCCCCACCCTTGTTCGATGGTATACTAGTTGGTACCATCAGTGGCCCCAGGGGCCCTTGGGTGAATATATGCCGACAATTTCTTTGTGTACGTCGCTAGGTTTGGTTGCAAAGCTCATGTCATGTGATTTTACTTGTGTATATAACTGTATTCACGGTATTCCATTACGCTTACTTTATACAGCATCACTTACATTTTTATTACTTAAACCTGCGAGCTCACCAACAATTATGTTGACCGTTTTGAGCATATCTTTTCAGGTGATCATGCAAGTTCAGGAATCTAGGTGTGCTGCCTTAGTGGAGACCCTAGGATGCATTTTTGGGACTTAACATGTCTTGACAAACAATCTTTATAAACAATGTTGATATGTGTAAACAATTACAATCTTTTGAAACTTGTTCCCGGGTTGTGGGAATTCATATTACAATTTCATCTTATTTGGTTATGTGAATCATTATCCTGTTTATGCTTATGGCTATGTTGTCGTGAATATTGACTAAACACGACACAAGTCCCCTTGTTGTCGGGTGTCGTCATGACACGCTTGTTATCATTTATATATATTGCATCTCTATCGCTTACCATGTGTTATGACGATCCCGATCTCGTTACATCCCCGTGTTTCCGCTTTTAGCGGGGGTGTGACACTAAGACAACAGATTCCCACATCCTAGAGTCTTGTGACTTGATGAGCCCTTCCATCCGTTGGCACCAAGTGTCAAAGTCTTCAAGAGTGATCAGTGGGGACTTTGTCATGGTTATAGTTTTCATATCAGCTTTAGTGATAGCTGTCATTTAAGATGTTAAGTATTTTATGTATGTGGGGGATCTTAAGATGGTGAGATCTTACAATCAAGAGATTGGAATGCTCTGATACCAATTGCAGGACCGTTTAGAGGGGTTGGTCACTTACAACACAAAGACACAATGAGAAGAGTTGTTTTAGAACACTTAACAGATAAATAGGAAACGAGTTGTGATGGCGGAGCGAATGAAGGTTTGATTGATGATGGAGGAGAAAACTGATGGCGATTCGCGCTGGGATTGAGTACTATGGGGAGTAAGAGCATTCACGTCTTGTTCTTTAAAATTTGTGAATGTAACCCCTATATTACATGACTAGCTTTAGTAAAACTGTGTATTACACGGGTTGAATAAATAAAATATTAAAAAAAATAAAAATTCATTAATTATAAAAATAAATTCTAAGATAAGTTACAATTGAAATTATGTATAAATAAATACTATAAATAATAAATAATGATATTAACTTATTAAACTTTTATTGTTTTTTCAAAAAAAAATAAATTAAGCATTTTGTTTTAAAACAAACCGTTTTAAAAAATATCATTTTTAAAATATTTCCTTACTATAACTTTTAGTTTTAGTTTTCTTTTGTTTATAAAATTTTTACTTTTTAAAAACACCAATTTGAAAATAATTTATATTTTTAAAAAAAGTTTGATGTGTTCAAAAAAAATTTAAAAAAAATTGTTTCCTTAGAAATAATATTAATAGAAAACTTTTTTGTTTAATTAATTAAAAAGATAATTTAATATAAAAGAGAATTAAATAAAATGATTAGTAGTTATTTAATAAAATAGGGAAGGGAGAAAATTAAAATGACAATGAATATGATTGTGCCACTTGTCATTCTTAGTTACTCTTCTATTAAAGTAGTAAGATAAAATATGTTTTCGAGTGGTCGTGGGTGAAAAATAAAAAAAACATTACTGTTAATTTGTAAATTTTGAATATTTATTGTTCAACCCTTATAATTTTTATAATATTATTAGTTGTGAGCTGATAAGAGAGAAAAAGTAATGACAAATATATACGAAATATTGTTTAATTGAAAGAAAAATATAAAGAGTAATGATTTTCAATGTATTTATAAAAAAATAAGATGTGAATGCCAAGTAAAAAAGTTCCACTATAATTTTGACCTAATATTGTGACCGCTAAAACACTAGCAAATATACTTCTTGTTTTAAATTTTGCTACCATTGGAAACGGTCGCAAATTCAAATTTTGAACATATCCTAACATGTAATGCTGATAATCTATTTTATATGATTTTTATTATGACGGTAGCAAAGTTTGTGACCATTTTGCAACATGGATTTCGTCGGTCTCTGTATTTGCAACCAATTGGGTTATGGTAGTAAAACGGTAGCAAATTGGTAGCTAATTTTGCGAGAATTTTTTTTGTTTAAATTTTCTGTCGTAATTGTTTAGTTTTCCAGTATTGATCTATAGGCCAGAAGAACCAACAACTACTTGATTAGAAGTACATTATTTAACCAAACTAACCCCTCGAGAACGACTAATTACTTCCAATCTATATTTTTTTAATTTTTGTTAATGTGATGTTAGCTCAATTGGTAGGGTCCTTGATTTGAAATCAAACATGATGTTATTAATTTGGAGTAATTTAAAAATAAAGATATGATAAATGTGTCGTTAAAAAAATTATACGCTAAAAATACGTGTATCACATTGTTAGAAATAAATATTTAGAGATTAAGAAAAAGGCCGGAAAACAAAATTATTTATTAGTCGAAGAAAAAAGCATTAAATAGTGATAAACTTTTAACGATTAAAATATAGAAGCCGGCAACAAACCCATTATTAGATGAAGGAAAAGAAACAAGAATAAATAAACAACGACTCACATATTAATTAACAATGACCCTTTGATTTACCTATTTTCTATATTAAATTGTGGTTTTCTTAAACCCAATTCTTTTTTACCCGACTTTACAAACCAATTAAAATATTATTAATCCAAAATAAATTCTCAAATAAACTTCATATTAAGACACGATGTTTGACATATATTATGAATTAAAAGTAAATATTGAAATACAATACTTAACAAAATGACAACATATTTGAACATTCAACTCACTCAAGACGACACAAATTTCATATTCGTTTAGAGTCTATTAGATGGATGATTTATCTGGGCTATTTGGAACAGGCTCGACAACATACAATGCAATCATTTCGTCTTTGTTTTTAGGTGCAATACCCATAAATATGCCAACGTTTTCACTGTCACGTATCTCCACAACTACAGTCGTACTTTGGTTAGAAGATGAACAAGGGACTTGGTATGACATCGTAAATCTACTCCACTCTGACAAATTTAACTTCTTTGCCACTGCATAGTTTAAATCAGAGTATCTTGAATTCACTCTTCACTCTATGGTTCGTCTCATTAATCCTAGCGGCCTGTACTCCAAAACACCACTAACAAGTTCCCATGCACCTCCGGTACAAACCGGGATCCTAACAGTGTTATCGTATGATGCCATTATCCTGAATACAATAAATAAACAAAAGTTGTTATCAATGGTAAAATCAAAACTTTATAATCACATGGTTATTATAAGATTTTATTTTCTATTATATTGGCAATAGCGAACCCCACCATAACCTAGGTCTGCCCCTGTATATTGCTTTTAAAGTGGTGTGTGTGTGGTGGGGGGATGATGTTTCATACACCGCTCTCAATCTAAGATACCGATAGACCTGGGATGTTGTGTTGTCTAACCCGAGGGGCACTCTAGTTGGCCTAAATGCGGACGCCCAAATTAAAAAAAAAAAGAGCCGCTCAAATTTTTTATATACGTGGACGCCTATATTTCATGGACGGACTCACATGTTAAATTAAAATTTGCATTTCTTGTCACATGGCATCTCTTAATTTGTCCTAATAATAAGCAAAGACGGGTCCTTGTTTGTTTGACAAAATACAAAGGGGTTCCGCCTTAGATTGTTAGACATTGACAAAATGAAAGCTATGACTAGTAAAAAAATAGAAAAATTATCAAATTAACCAATTGACAAGTTAAATTAGCAAAATAAACATTAATAAATAATAACTACAAAAAATTAGTGGCATTTCTCGCCACGTGGGCAAGGAAACCTCATAAATACTCACTGATTTGTAAGTTCCTCGCGAACTATGAGAAGAAATATCACAATTTCTTGCTGACATATCATTTTCTATGCTTTCCTCGTTGAGTAGGCTACAAATTAGATGGTTTTCTTGCTGATGTGGCAAATTTAATGCTTTCCTTGCTAACTAGGTGAGTACTTATTACTTTTTGTCTCCTAAAATTACTTTATTGCACCTCCCCGTTGTATATAATATATTAGCTTTAGTTACCCATGTAATACATGGGAGGTGGAGAGTTAATTATTAAAATAACACAAAAACATAAATAAAACTAAATGTATGACATAACGGGTTGAAAAAATAAAATTGATTAGTTGTTGATTGTTATTTATACAATACTAACATTAGTAAACTCGTATATTACACGAGTTAAAATATAAAATATTAAGTATAATGAAACTTTATGAAGTATAAAATGATATTTTGAAATAAGATATGATTAAAATTACATACGAGTAATACTTATAAGTGATAACTATAAGTAATAAACTAATAATACTAATTTTTTAACTTGTTTTTAATTTTTTTTTCAAAAAAATGTAAACATTTTTTCAAAACAAATCGTATTAAAAATATCATTTTTAAAAGTTTATTATTATAACTATTAATTTTAGTTATTTTTAGTTTATAAAAAAGTTTACTTTTTAAAAACATCAATTTTTAGATATTTCATATTTTTAAAAATGCTTGATGTTTTAGAAAAACTCTTATTTTATAAAAATTGTTTTCTAGAAATAACATTAAAAAAAGACATTATTAAGAAATATTTTAATCTTATAAACAATTAAAATTTTTTAATCTCAGATAACTATTTACTAGGAGAGAGAGGCGGAAACAACAAACTTAGTGTGCCTAAAAATGTGATAAGTGTCCCCTTAAGTTACTCTTTTAATATGATATATAGATTTATAGAATGTTATTATTTTTATTTAAAAAAATAGAAAAAAGAAATTTTTTGAAACAAGTCTCGTCCCTTATAAAACGACTTTAGTTTAAACTATAATAATATTTTGAAAGGAAATAATAACAAATTCGAAAATGATCATTAAAAATATTTATGTACATATCAAAATCCAAAACTTATTTATTGTGTCTCTATTAACGAATGCTTCTCAATTTTAAAACGAAACAAATTTATTCAAAGCAAATCTAGTCACTAAAGGATTATGGCGAGATTTATAAAAATTCAAATAAGTTTATAGAATGTTTTAGATACACCAAAGAACTATGGCCACTTTTTTAAATATTAAGAATAAAAATACGAATATTTTATTACAACACATAATACATGGACGTAATTATATAAATACATACATTATTATATAAATTTCTTTTATATAATTATTATAAATATATGAAAGGTACTCATAACAATTTTTAATCAAAAACTACTTTATCTTTAAAAAAAGAGGGAAGAGACGAGATTTTAGGTATAAATCTAGCTCGCTTAGAGCATTCACAACCCGTTCCCTAAATTGATGTGAGTGTATTTTCTATATTGTATGGTATGGTTATAAATAGTTGTTAGTGAAGATTAGAGAAAATTATTGTTCAATATGTATTTTGAGAAAACATTATTAAAACCCCTATAATTTTTTTTAATATATTTTAAGTGGTTGTGAGTAAATGAGAGAAAAAAAGTAATGATAAAAGTATAAAAATATCATTTAATTAAAAAGATAAGAGAAAAATATTGATTTTTAGTGTAATTATATAGATGAGAATGATGAATAGGTTGTGATGCTCTTAGATGGCAATGCTGTGTAGTCAAATAATATTTTGCTAATCTTGAAAGTCAATGTCTATTTTGATCATTTGTCTTGGTCAAATGACCATTTAGTAATTTACCCAAAAAAATTTAACTTTTTATTTATATAATATTAATTACCAACTTAATTGTGCATTATAATTTGTACTATATGTTTTGTAGATTGTACCTTATTTTGTTTTTTCTTGATTTTTTTTTTACTTTTAACTCTTTTCAACCTTTACAGTTAACACTAACATCTTTTTATTCTTTCAACTTTACTCCCATTTACTTTTATTTATTTACAAGTTTTTCATTTTACGTATCGGGCTAGACTTTTCGAGTTTACATTTTTTTCTTTTTAACGGTCGTGTTGTGTTTTACGTTTCAGTCTAATTTATATATGTTAACCCGTCGTAGCGCACGTGCATAGTTTAACATTTTTGCATCTATTTTTCTTCGGTTTTATTTTTTTTGTTTTATGAGTTTTTCTGGTGCAGGTGGTTGTTAGCAAGTGACATTGATGCTACTTATAACGGTTTTACCACCTCCATCGGAACGCGTGGGGCTTGAATACTAGTTTATTTCTAATATGTTTATTTGGTTTATGACTAATGTAGAAGTAGAAAAAAAAAGTGAGATAAAATAGCTATTGAAGCATTTTTAATAGGTTGTTTAATCGTTCGCATGTTGAATCATATACATTATCAGTTGGTTTAGATTGATTCTAACCGGATGATTATGAATTAGTTTTATTCATATTCAATATAATAATAAAAAAGTCATAGAATATTAGAGGTGAATTTTAGAATTGACGTGAAATCTAGGATATTGGTCATTCAACTGCTACAAGATCATCAATTTCATATGCTTGGGCCTCTGTTGCTGACACAAAAACATCGCTTTCCATATCCTCGGATACAGCCCATACGGGTTTGCCTGTTTTTTGTACATAAAAATCCCATACTAACCTCTATTATTATATATGCAAATTTTATTTTACACTTAACCACCATATTAATTAAATTACATGCTTTCAACTTTGATGATACTCAAAATTTTGACCTCAAAGAAAGTCACACACTACTTTTAACTCCAATGAATTTACCGATGACTAACCCTAGAAATTTAAACAACTTTAATTAAGCTGTAACATCGTCTTTTATATTGGAAGATCATAATCAAAATAATCTAAGTAAAATTAATCAATTATGATCCATTATGTTTGATTCTAGGCGGCAAATGATATCAGAGTGGAGGTTTATGATCAAAACACAAAACATGACATGAAATGTAGAGTATGTAGAAGCGATCCAGACCCCTAAAATCAAAGGCAAAAGGACATGGTGAAATTGAATGAAGATTTTAATGTATGTAGAAGCATAACACATCAAAAATTTATGAACATGATTGAAGAAGTCAATCACGTAAGAAAGGAAGAAAATAGGGCATAGTAGTATATGGGCTTAACAAAGAAAGATTATCCAATTGTGTCACTAGTGAGGACTCCATTATACTTGAAATGTTCGATTGGAAGAAAGAAGAGAAGATCACATAGACAAAATAAATCAGAATCAAGAATCAAATTTGTTGATCATAGACCCGAAAACATTTAATTTCTATTCATTTCCGAATCTGGTTAATAGTCATTCGAAGAATCAAAGCAATTACCTTTAGTACGATGGCATTAACATCGCTTCAATCTTGATAAAAGATCAGGGGTGTCAAAGTCAAAGTTGAACTTGAATATCAAACAAAGAAGGAGAAGATGGACTGCAAATTTGGATGAGCAAGAGCATGGATTAAAAATGATCTTGATTTTAGGGGAGTGAATGTTGGAAAATCATAATCAAATAATCTAAGTAAAATTAATTAGTTATGATCCTAATTATGTTTGATCCTGGGCAATATTCTACTCTCTTTTACGATTGACTCTTTAGAACTAGGTTATTTATGAATACTTATTAAAGGGTCAGTTACAATACAAAGTGTAATTTACGTGTGAAGCGTAAGAAGTCACAAGAGCGTGACACGCATTCTTTGAGAGAGTGGTAATTTCGTCCCCTCCACAATTACGAATATAAGGTGCATAATTACGTGAGTTATATTAATAATTACGCAACTTATATTCATTACTACACATGTTAAAATTACTCAAGTTATAAATAATAATTACGCAAGTTATATTTATAATTACGCAAGTTATTTCATAATTACACAGAAAATAATCACGCAACTTATACGTATAACAAATAACCGTTTATAAAGAAATGTTTATTTTTTTAAAGTATAACAATATTATACTAAAATAAAGAGAATAAATACTTGGTTTTATTGTGTAATTACCCTATATATTTAAAAAGCAATTGAAGAAATAGAAGAGTTTATATTATTTTGATATTCACCACATAGGTTTTCATTGTTTGCATTTTGCCCCCTTGTGCTTGGTTTACTTTTGTGGGTTCTGACGAAGAGTTTATGAAAGAGGGTTGAGGGTTACCATCTGTGGAGGTAGTATCCTCGCCGGCTTGCACGATTTCCGACGTCGGAGGCATTAGCCTTTCCGGCATGACAGATGTCTCTGACGTTAACCATTCTAGCATGACCGATGTCTCCGACTGATGTGTGGAGATTGAGACCGTCGTGTCAAGGCGTTAGCATTTCCTACATGACCAAAGAAACAGTGCTGGTGAAGAATAAGGGCACGGGATTTGCAAATTTTTCGGGAAAATGTGGTGGTCATCGATGATGTTAGTGCAAATTTTATGACTAAAGTTTAGTTTGTAAATGTTTCGGGGTAATTGTACTCAATAATTCACCTCACATGTTTATTTTTATGTATGAATTTTATTTATAGTCGTGTCAAATATAATACATTTTCATTTGACGACATAAATTCGAATTACTCTACGTTTTGACGTAAATTTAGTTTCTTAACGAGATGGGTCGATTGTAATCTTTGGTTTATCACGCTATGTATGCCGCCGCAACGCGTGGCGGGTATAAAACTAGTTGTTTTTAAAAACTAATGTTGTATAAAAAGTTATACGTGTTTAAAATATTTGAGAGAATTTGAATAAAAAAAGTCAACAATTGTAAGATATTTTCAAATTTATCGCTCCAGACCCATTCATTACATGTTATTTTTATCTTTAATCTGAACCGTTAGTTCTTTAGATCAAGAGTTAAGATTACTTTTTATTATTCGCACAAAAATAACACTTTTTATTCTAAACCTTTCCTACATATTAATATATATGTTTGTAAACAATATTATTTTTAAGTCTTATTGTTTACATCTTAAAACATATTACATTTTGTTTACTTTTTTTGAACGGCAAGGCAGGGCGAAATGCATTAAAAAACTAGCTAAGGTGCTAGGAGTTACATAAATTACAAAGAGAAATTAAAATTAAAATTACATTATTCATCTCATGTTAAACTTTAGAGCCCCTCTATATTTTACTCAATTGTAAGAGTTGGACTTAATAACTACTTGTTTTCCTACCGTTTCAAAGTTTTGGTTTGCCCCTAACGTTTCATTTTTGTCTCCATTTGAATCCAAATGACTAACCCCGTTAAATTGTTGATGTCTCCGACTGATGTGTGGAGATTGAGACTGTCGTGTCAAGGCGTTAGCCTTTCCTACATGACCAAAGAAACAGTGCTGGTGAAGAATAAGGGCACGGGATTTGCAAATTTTCCGGGAAAATGTGGTGGTCATCGATGATGTTAGTGCAAATTTTATGACTAAAGTTTAGTTTGTAAATGTTTCGGGGTAATTGTACTCAATAATTCACCTCACATGTTTATTTTTATGTATGAATTTTATTTATAGTCGTGTCAAATATAATATATTTTCATTTGACGACATAAATTCGAATTACTCTACGTTTTGACGTAAATTTAGTTTCTTAACGAGATGGGTCGATTGTAATCTTTGGTTTATCACGCTATGTATGCCGCCGCAACGCGTGGCGGGTATAAAACTAGTTGTTTTTAAAAACTAATGTTGTATAAAAAGTTATACGTGTTTAAAATATTTGAGAGAATTTGAATAAAAAAAGTCAACAATTGTAAGATATTTTCAAATTTATCGCTCCAGACCCATTCATTGCATGTTATTTTTATCTTTAATCTGAACCGTTAGTTCTTTAGATCAAGAGTTAAGATTACTTTTTATTATTCGCACAAAATTAACACTTTTTATTCTAAACCTTTCCTACATATTAATATATATGTTTGTGAACAATATTATTTTTAAGTCTTATTATTTACATCTTAAAACATATTACATTTTGTTTACTTTTTTTTGAACGGCAAGGCAGGGCGAAATGCATTAAAAAACTAGCTAAGGTGCTAGGAGTTACATAAATTACAAAGAGAAATTAAAATTAAAATTACATTATTCATCTCATGTTAAACTTTAGAGCCCCTCTATATTTTACCCAATTGTAAGAGTTGGACTTAATAACTACTTGTTTTCCTGCCGTTTCAAAGTTTTGGTTTGCCCCTAACGTTTCATTTTTGTCTCCATTTGAATCCAAATGACTAACCCCGTTAAATTGTTGTGTTAACTCATTAAGGAAAATACTAAATTAACCTTTAAGAATAAAAAACAAAAAAAAAACTCTATGGGACCATCCAAATCATCTTCTTCTTCTTTGACCCACACCACCTCCACACCTCACGCACATCACCACCCACTGCCGCCCATCAACGCAAGCAATACCACCGCCACTACCACCGACCGCCTCAACCCACACTACCTCCACTATCGAAAACCTCCACAACCCCCATCACCTCCATTGTCATCGGCCTCCACAACCCCTACCACCACCTCTAATGCTGTCAATCACCTCAACCCACACCACTTCCATTGTCATCATCCTCCACAACCCCCACCACCTACACTGTCGTCGGCCTTCACAACCCCCACCACCTCCACTTTTGCCGGCCACCTAAACCTACACCACCTCCAATGTCATCGACCTTCACCTCCACTACCTCCTGCTACAACCAAGACCACCTCCACTGTTGCCCATCACCACAACCCACACCACTTCCATACCTCACCCATACCACCACTCACACCACCACCACTACCGACCATAAACACAACCGACACCACCTCTACTGCCGCCCGCCACCATAACCAACACCACCTTCACTGTCGTTTGTCACCACAACCAACACTGCCTTTACTATCGCCTATCACCACAACCCACTCCACCATCGTTAGATGTGTAAATCACTACCATCACCATTACATGCTCTTTTATAGGGTTTCTTACCTCCAAATCATTTAAAGCCTAACTGTGCTTGTGGTGATGAAGGTGGTGGTTGTTGATTCAGAGAGAGAAGGGGGTGGTGGGGGTAAGTGAATGAGTGTGTGTGTGTGTGTGTGTGTGTGTGTGTGAGGAGAGAGAGAGATAGAGAGAGTTAAGTGGGTGGATGGAGGGTTTTTTTATTACTTAATAATATATATTGGATATGAGTTAAGGGTAGTTTGTTATTTTATAAAAAGTTAACTAAATAATTTAATAGAGTTAGTCATTTGGATTCAAATGGAGACAAAAATAAAACGTGGGGGCAAATCGAGACTTTGAAACTGCAGGGATACAAGTGGTCAAAATGAGAAAATGTCAGGGATATAAATGGAAATTTTCTCTAGTTAAAGAGAAAGAAATGAGTGATTGAGTGAAGAGTTGGGTGCATATAAGACATATGTTGTTCTTGGGATGTGTCTAATTCTTTGGCTCCAAACATTTTGTTTAGCTTCACATCAACTCCAACTATTCTTTCTTCTATGCGAACTTCTTGATCTCTTTAATTACCTTAGGGGCCTTTTGTAGAATACTTGAAATTAAACTTGGACAATTAGAGAGTAGTAAAGATCACTTTTAGATCAAAATTATTCGGTGGTTCACTTAAATAAATCAATCAGATACAACTCAGACGAGATCAAGAATTAGTATGTTGTGTTGTGCGAACTTCATGAACCAGAAGAAGAAGAAATCGAGAGAAAAGAAGTGACCAAATTGATGATCCAATTCGATGTTTAGGGAGAAACAAGAAAAACTGCCATTTGGCAGTTTTATTGATTTTATTTTTCACTTTAAATAGCCATTAAAATGTGTATTTTTCAACTTGAATTTCACATGTGAAATTCTAGAAAATCAATTCGAAATCGTAACACCCGGAAATTTTCTTTGAAGCCGACGAAAGAAGAAAAAGAAATAAAGTCCAAAATCGAGGTACCAAACTCGCCAAATAAGGAGAAAGATTCGATGAGTAGAGGAATAAGAGGGGAGGGAAGCCCACACCCTCCCCACACTTGCAAAAACTCAGCCAAAGATAGGAGAGAAGGAGAAAAGGGCGAAAAAGGGAGAAAAAGCTTGGTTCGGGTAGATTCGAGCGTGAAAATCGAAGTGTAGCGGGTTGAATCGAAGCTCTACTCGTCGGAGTCGTTTGTGTGAGTTCTAGGACCCCTCTTTTATACACTTTTAAACGATTTTGGGGCTGGAACACATCTAAAACCCGTTTTTGAAAAGTTGGGTGTTGAACCCGTTTGTATGCGTATGTGTATGTGTTTGATGTGTGTGGGGTTTGATTTCGGGCTTGTGTGTACTTAATTGATGTTGTGGTAGGTGTTTCTAAGGTTTAGAACGGTTGATTTAGGCTTAGAACAAGTTTGGGACAGCTTGGAGGCCGAAAAGGGCAGTTTCTGTTCGGGATGAACTGTATTCTGCATCAGCTAGGGCAAGGCGACCGAATGGGATGCGACTGGAGGCCATACGGCCGAATGGCCTGCGACTGAGGTCCATGCGCACGATTGTCATGCGACTGAGGTCCATGCGCACGATTTTCATGCGACTGAGGTCCATACGCATGGAAGTCATGCGACTGAAGTTCATGTGCCTGTAAGACATTCGATTGAAGGTTATGCGACTGAGGTCCATGCGCCTGGAGGCCATGCGACTGAGGTTTATTCGCATGAAGGTTATGCGACTGAGGTCCATGCGCCTGGAGGCCATGCGACTGAGGTTCATTCGCATGAAGGGTATGCGACTGAAGCCCATGCGCCTAAAGTCATGCGGCTGAAGGCCATGCACATAGAAGCTATGCGACTGAGAGTCCATACGCATAGGTGTCCATTCGCCCATAGGTTCATTCGCATAGAGTCCATTCGCCTAGTGTCCATTCGCCTAAGTGTTCAGTCGCCTGGAAGGCCATGCGACTGGAGGGTGTCCATAAGCCCAAGTAGGGCTCATACGCGCGAAAGAACAATGGTTTATTTTTTGACTTTCTAGGGAAAGTGCAGATGTGGGTTTTGACTTGGGAGATTCCCGGGGGTTTATGTAAGTTGACTTTTGAGGTCATAGACGTTATGA
This sequence comes from Flaveria ramosissima, assembly GCA_025215565.1. Classification (NCBI taxonomy): domain Eukaryota; kingdom Viridiplantae; phylum Streptophyta; class Magnoliopsida; order Asterales; family Asteraceae; genus Flaveria; species Flaveria ramosissima. The sequence goes on along the minus strand of CM046029.1, from coordinate 68,741,712 downwards.
TAGGCATGATGATGATGTTTGATGATGTTATGTATGATGTTATGCATGATGGTACGTGTGATATATGTTATGTATGCATGCTGATATGTATGACGATTTCCATGATCTTGTTGACGTTCCTGTTTATGTATGTTTATCTTCCCGTGGTTTGTGATGAATGTTAATGAATTAAATGAAAGTATTATGTAACGTAAAGTGGAAGATAACGAAAAGAGGAACATGATGAATGAATGCATGCATGAATGAATGAATGAATGAGAGTAAGATTGGCTTGCGAGTAAAAGAAAGGAGGTTCACAACTCGATCATTGAGAGTTGTTAGCTTAACTGTGTGTGTATTTAGAGCGTGCGATCTTGGCTAACTCATAAGGGACTATAGACAAAGTAAGAGTTCAGTTTTGGTAATTGCCCCGATACGTGTGATGTGGTATCCACCGTGTGCTATGTAGCGTGCGATTTTGGCTAACTCATGTGGGTTCATACACACAGTAGGGGGTTCAGTTTTGGCAATTGCCCCGATACGTGCGATGTGGTATTCACTGTGTGTTATGTAGCGTGCGATTTTGGCTAACCCATGAGGCAGCGTGCGATTTTGGCTAAACCCCTAAGAGTTCACACACACAGGGGGAGTCTGTCCTAGTGACCACTCCATTGGTGCGATTTGTGCGATATGTACGATGGGTACGAAGATACGAAAGTGCGATATGTGCGAGCGTGCGATATGTGTGATATGATGTAAGAAAAGAAGTTATGAATGAATGAAGCGAATGATAAAGTACCGTGCGATGATTAATGAATGGAAGAATGTAACGAACGTAATGGAAGATAATAATTATATTATCTGTACATATGTATGTTGTGTGATCGCGTACAAAATTAACGGATTGTTTTAAAAATGAAGTAAAGTATGTTTTATATTATAAAACTAGAACTCACTCAGCAACGCTGACTTTTATGTGTTTCCAGTTGGCAGGTATTGTTGCTGAGGATAGCACGGGGCGGCTACTCATCTCTTTTGGATGGCATTCTTTTGTTTAATGTTTTTGCATTGTAATGCGAACGAATAATGTTTTGAAATGAACGATTGTATTAACTTGTAAAAACATTTATATAGAAATGAGATGTTTTATTTTGATGATTCCGCTGCGTTGTTTACGGAAGTTTAAATGTAATTAAATGTTTTATGTGCGATGAGGACCCAACTTTAAGCGTCCCGGGAACGGGGCCTTACAAGTTGGTAGCAGAGCCAAAGTTTAAGTGAAACGGGTAAATTTTCAAAATAAATCTTAACTTAAACTGAAAATGGGACGGAAAGGGAATGGGATGCCGATCTGAGTAGCAGCGTGCCATCATGTATTTTCTTAATGTTAATCGGTATTACGTGCGCATGTTATGTGGTTTATGTGTTGTATGTAGATTTAGATACTAATGTAGTCAGGATAGGTAATGCTCAAGGTATAAAGAGTAAAGTAAGTGGCTAATCACAACTGGCCACTGTTATTAGGGACTTAGTATACTTGACATAAACTGAGCAGTTCCCTTGAATGTCCGTGTTAGTGTTTGAATCTTTCAATGTGTCTAGAGGATGACCGGTGGTAGATCATCTAAAGCTTCACGCGGTGGAGGTCGTGGTGGACATGGTGCTGGGCCACGAGCTACGAGAGAAAGACCTAGATCTGAAGAAGTGGTTCATGAAGAACCTGCAACCCCTCATCCGGAGGCTGGGGATGAGAGTGTAAATTTGAGGGCCTTAGTGAAAGAGGCACTTGAAGAGGAGGTTTATCAGGTCATACAGACGATCCTACCGTCTGTGGTGACCGAAGTGATAAAGGCGGTACGAGAAGGGGAAAGAAAGGAAATGAACAGGTCCGCGGGAGGACAGGAGGGTTCGGAGACCGAAACGGTTCTCTCCGATGATGAAGAAGAGGAAGAAGAGCCTGCGCCGGAGGCGACACGAGGCTGCAACTATGGGGCGTTTCAACGATGCAAGCCCCCTACTTTTGATGGTAACGGGACTGCTGCTGCTGCTCACCGGTGGGTGAGAGAAATGGAAGTTGTTTTGAACATCAACGAATGCCGGGAGGATCAGAAAGTAAAGTTTACTGCCCACTCTTTTGTGAACTCGGCTTTGTGTTGGTGGGACAATATAGTCCAAGCTAAAGAGGTGCTTAGTATGTAAGGTCCTGAGACAACAGATTCCCACATCCTGGAGTCTTGTGACTTGATGAGCCCTTCCATCCGTTGGCACCAAGTGTCAAAGTCTTCCGGAGTGATCACTTGGGACTTTGTCATGGTTATAGTTTCCATATCAGCTTTAGTGATAACTGCCATTTGAGATGTTAAGTATTTTATGTATGTGAGGGATCTTAAAATGGTGAGATCTTACAATCAAGAGATTGGAATGCTCTGATACCAATTGCAGGACCGTTTAAAGGGGTTGGTCACTTACAACACAAACACACAATGAGAAGAGTTGTTTTAGAACACTTAACAGATCAAATAGGAAACTGGTAACACACTAGAATGATACTTAGAACACAAGCAAAATATGAGACAGAACTAAGAACAAACAACAAGAGGTATATGGTTATCAAGAATGTTGTGTATTGCTCTTAAGTTCTTTTACAAGTGTTAAAGCATACATACTAAAGTTACAAGCACCTGAGATACTTTATACTACATTCTACAGCCGGCCATACTTTGAAGGCCATCTGGAAACATTTGAACTAGACAACAAAATCAAATGTAAAGTCAAAAGACAGATTGACTTTTGACTAGTGACTATGACATGTTATAGCTCACACCTTAATTTATTATAAAAATGATAAAAGTACATAAAGTAGGAATCACAGACTCAAGACCTTAATGTACAGTTACCAAAAGCATGGAACTTTTCACCAACTTGTGAAAGCTGGTGAGTCAATAGAGTTGTAACGGAAAGTGGTCCAGCTTTATGGTAAAATACATCAGATAAAGCATGTATTCAAAAGTTTTCGGAAGATAATCTGACTTCACTTTTTGGCTTCGGAAGACTTTGTCTTCGAAGCATCTGAAGACTTCACTTTTGGCTTAGGAAGACGTTGGTCTTGGCTTCGGAATATTTTACACTTAGAATATTTTCTAGTGCATGGTGTAAAACTTCTAAAGCATCTCTACTTCGGTACTTCAATGCATGCATGCATGCATGAAGACTTTGGATATTTTAGGTGCATCACCCTTACATAAAACCATACAGAATTGAACATACACATGAACTGTTCACGGACACTTATCGAACGCAAACGAACATAAACAATATCAAACGAAAACAAACATATGTTCATGAACATGACGAACACAAAGAAATCTATAAACACAAACGAATACAAACAATCACATATTAATTTTATAATAAAATCATCATTTTCATCACAAAATTTACCAAAAATAAATAAACACGTAACGTAAATATCCAAAAACACACCATAATTGTCAAAAAATGGCTAACCCAAAGATTAAAAAACATAATCAAACACATTAACGAACACATCATCGAACATTCATGAACGGACATTAACGAACATAAACGAACACATTATTGAACGTTCATGAACATAAATAAACGAACACGGCTTGTGTTCATGTTCATTGTTAGGACCTGGTATTTGAACGAAATACCTAGCGATTAGCGTGTAAACCAGATCAAATAGTGCGGAATCCTATTTGATTGGCGATCCAATCAGTGAGAACACACGAAGAATCAATCAAGAATTGAATCTAACGTTAGAAGTCGATTAGGAATCGATCTAATGTGTTCTGTGAACTTGGAGAACGATTTGGGAGGCTTCTGGACGGCTAGGGTACGTCTGGAGTCGTAATGGTATGAATGCTTATGTTTTTCCACGAATTGGGTCTATTTATAGGTTAGTATCGTTCATTCGTGCGACTGAACCATAAGTATGGTTCAGTCGTGCGATTGAACCATGCGGTTGATTCATCCGCACGACTGAGTGTTCAGTCGTGCGACTGAGCCAATCTTATGTGTCAATCATACGACTGATCCAGTCTCCTGGTTCAGTCGTGCGATTGAGTCAATCGTATGAAGTTATTCATGCGTATGGTCCATTCGCATGGGCCATTCGCATGAGAACTTCATTAAGTTAAGTTTGAATGTTTTAATTGATATAACTTGATGTGTAACCATTCAAACAATCATAAACCCAATTAATCAACTCAATAACGACTCATTAATGAAATATTAAACATTATAAATCACAAACAATCCATATCATTTCATTAATCAATTCATATTACATCATAGTCAGACAGACAAGATCTATTACATTACAAATCATGATCTAGGGACATACATGCATCAACAAACTCCCCCTTGGACCTAGATCTCTCTAATCTCTTGTCTTCTGCATAACCTCCTTGTACTTCTTGTACTTCTCCTCTTTTGTGACTCCCGCGTGAATTTCAAACGCGAAGCAGAGTCGTATAACGTTTTGGAACTGGAGGGCTTGTACAATATCTTGCGTGTCATAGAACAGTGGCCACTTGTATAATGTATAGACATCATTAGCCGACAAGTTAGTAAGCCACATCGGGTCGAATACCCTGATCGTATCCATTTGTCCCTCTTTGCTTAGGACTATGACCGCTTCAGCTGTTCTCCAATCATAGTACCACCACTTAAAGTGTGGAGTGAAGTCCTGTGGCATTTCCCTGAGTGGGATTCTCGACATTGTGCGCGGAGGACTCCACTTTAACACTATCTTGGGCTTGCCAGTAATGGCATCAACCTCAGACCTTCTGATATACCTAGTAGGCTGTTGGGGTCTGAAGTTAACCCATCTGGTGTGGTACTCCTTCTTAAGGGCAGCCTCGAACCAGCCTGACATCTTCCTCGGGTCAGCATACAAAAGCTTTAGTTTAGCCAGCTGGTTGAGCTCAAAACCTGGTAGAGTCTTCAGATCATGTGGGAATCAGAAGTACTCTATGCCATGTTCTCTCTTAACTGCATAGACATTAAGATCATCAAAATACGCCCATGCTATAATCCTGCCTGACACCTTGTGGTGTTTCTTGACTCTAAAGAGCTTGGTGTAGGCGTCTTTCTTCGGTGCAGCACGTTGGGCCCTAACTTCTTCAAAACATGCAGCCCACTCAGCCTTTCGAATGTCAACATCATCATTTGAGGCTTGGGCTGTTTCTTCTGCCTTCTCAGTTTCCTGCTCCATCTTGTTCAACACCTTAAAAGTATCACTGACGAGGGACTCACCCAGATTGGGGACCACATTACCCTCATTGCCAGCGTACTGAGGGTACTCCTCTGCAGTGATATCTTCGACCTCGACTTCATCAACATCGTTAAGCTCTTCATCACTAGTCGAATCAACTGTTGGAGCATCTTTAACTATTTCATCCGGATTGAGCTTGAAGATCTCTGCCAGTTGCTCGTTAGATAGGTCATGAATTATTTCCCCTTCTTCAGGGGTATAACTCAAAGACCTTCTTACGATCCCTTGCAGATCAAGAATCATAGTTAGTTGAGTCTTGACCTGTTGAAGGGGAGCAACATCAAACTCATCTCTTTGATAGTTTGGATCTGTTTGATTTAAACATTCAACATATCAATCATTAGTAATTAATCAAACAGAAAATACATTAACTTAATATATAAACATTCAATACATTGTTTTTCAATACAGAATTCAAACACAAAAGTAAATAAATACATAAAACATCTAGTCTTTACTTTTATCTTGAATCAAAGTCTCATCACTTGGAGGAGCAGAGGTGGTAGCTGATTGGTCCTGTCTATTCTTCGACCTCCTCTCTTGACCTGATGCAGAGGCCGATGCAGCCGCATCCCCTCCTTCCCCTTTGCCTCCAAGTTCTCCACCAGATAGGAGAATATCATGCTAGAAAAGCTGAAGGGGTGGTTCAGCACCAGTGCCACGTAGGCATTTTGGATCTGGTCTAAGAGGTCGTCGAACCCACCCCTCCTCGACGCAACGCACTTAAGGATCACGTGTGCTAAGTACTTGTACTGGGGGCACAAGTTGCTCTTGTTGAGCACACCTGAGTTTATGTCCCCGGCGTACTTTATCCTCAGAAAGCATCCTCTCACGGTCAGTGGATGCAATCTGGTAGGATGATCAGTATCATCCCCAAACTCTAGGACCCTCTGGATGTCGGCAGCAGTGATCTCGATGTCATGACCCAGTATAGAGCTCCTAATGCTGTAGGGCTCACGAGAGCGGTCTACAGAGGCATTCTCCCAGAAAGCCTGATGTAGTGATCTGTATGGCGTGCAAGGAGTGGAGATAGCCTTATGAATCCGGGACCGTCTAAGAAAGGCTATAATATCGGTGAACTCGGCCCCGTTCCTGGTAGTGTGATCCAAATGAGCACAGATGTTGTGCTTTGGATTTATGGACCATCTCTCAGCCATTATCCTGAAAAACACATGACATAGAACCATTAGTACATAATACATGAAAATTCTGTTCTAAGTGTAATGTTGAAATTCATTCTGATTCATTCGTGTGAATGAATCATGCGCCTGAAGTCAGTCGGTTGTCCTTTCATGCGACTGAGCTCATTCTGGTCAATGTGACATGCGATTGTGTTCAGTCTGCTGACTGAGTCTGCGAATGATTCCAGTCGGCCGACTGAGCTCAATCGCATGGTTCATTCGGGCGATTTACCCAGTCGCAAGTTTCAATCGTGCGATTGGAGTTCATCCGGGCGACCAGTCGCCTGTCCTGTAGTTCAGTCGCCAATCGTTCGAATATTTAACAAAACAAGTGTTTTAACATAGATAACCGGTTCAATAGACTCGCATTCTTGTTACTAACAACCTATTAACCTTAATTTTAACGTTTTGCACAGTTTAGGTAGGTTATTAAGTCTTTTAAGTCTCGGTTCTTGTTATACAGTCGAATAACCCAAATTAGGGTTTAAATCCTTCAGGTTTTGGGAAGATGAAACTTCAAACTACCTGTATAATCAATAGCGAGGGTCAGTGAATCAAGATCAAGACGAAAACAAAGTCTAATGAAAATTTGGCAGCGTAACGGTAGGGTGTGCGATTTGAGAGCGATTGGGGTGTGATGAATGAAATGCGATCGACTGTGCCCTTTAAATACTGAAGCTGAGTTCAATCGGCCGACTGGCCTCAGTCGCTCAGTTCATTCGGGCGACTAAGGCTCAATCGTGCGATTGGGCCAGTCAGTCGCATGCTGTTGACCGACTGAGGTTCAGTCGGTCGACTGACTCAGTCGTGCCTTTCATTCGCATGTTCAGTTGACCGAATGAGTCTCAGTCGGTCGACTGACTCATTCGCCCCCTTCCAATCGGTCGAATGGGCCATTCTGATAAGCCATTCGTGTGAAAGGCTCAATCTCATGTCCATTCGTGCGAATGGGAGTCATTCGCATGGTTGGTCCATTCTCATGGTCCAATCGTGCGAATGGGTCACACTTAGTTAATTTTCTGCCATTTTACCAATTTACACTTAAAACCCTTTTAATTTTTAAAATTAACGTTATGAGCTTTTGATCATCTCAGACATGATCATTTTAACTAGAAAACTTTATGATCACCTCAGACGTGATCTTTTTAAACAATTTAGTCACCTCAGACGTGACCTTTTTAAACTTTTAAAGCACATGTGGTCATCTCAGACATGACCCTTTAAGTGAGTTGATTCCTTACTGATTTTCCTGATGTAGTCCAACAAACTAACAAACTAAAACAACTAACTAACTTAGAAAATTTAAACTAAATACTAAAAACAAGACTGGTTTTTGGCTTTTTGTGAGAGATAAATCCTAAGATGGACATCTATGGGATTTGGTTCCGAAATAGACAGCTTCAACTTGGATTGACCACACCTGGACCAATTCAATTTTAGAATCATACAGGCAAGTCAAATCATTTGGGACTTGTTATCAAAATCTTTTGATGCTCCATTCTTGGTGTTCATCCAGAGTCAATAGCAACTTAAGAAAATCATACTAGAACTCTTAGACGTTCACATTGATTTGAACTTTCGAGAATTGCAGCCACAATGATTGTCAATATATTTGTCCACTTAAATCCATACACAGACTTTTGACACAGACTGGTGATTGATTTAGGTTTAATTATTTCAACTAACATTTATGGATCCCACACTTATATGGTAATCAACATTCCTCAGGAGCTTTTGAGTGGTCTACGGGTATTATTACAAGAAGAGACTATTCTTAGAGCTTTCAAAGAGAAGCCAGTCCTCAGGTCAGTGCAATCGCACAGCAGAGAGGCGGCAAACAACAATGAATTCTAGAATATCTAGGTTATGCTTATCCTCAGGTCAATGCCATCGCACAGCAGAGAGGCACACAACCTATCTCCTTGTTAGAGCAGCTTATTTTATTTTGCACAAAATGCACCAACAACATAAGTCATTAGCTTTATAGCATTTGTCTTTCATTTTTTCTTGCTTTGCTCTAATTATGGTCATCCGCACACATTTGTGGCGTTTACATGCTCATTACCCCTTATTGGAATATTGTTGATTGTGTTAACCAGTGATAAGATGGAAGCCCACAGTCAGTTGAACAACTTAGTTTGATCTTGAGATCACCAGTCAGGTCTAATTATCTATTGTGTTGAATCTACCGACATATCATTTGTGGTCTAGTAACCTCTAAGTCTACTTTCTTTGTGTTACCTTAGGAGTTACCAGTTTTCTATCATCTTCCCTTTTACATTGCTTAGACTACACAGACTTATACTTTGAATTTTTGCATCTTTTCTAAACTTAAATTTTTAAAGTCCCTCTTGATTTTGTTCCTGTGTACTATCATTTTCCAAAGTTTTTGAATCGGTATCACAGATACGGTCTACCTTATATCAGCTATCCACTCCTTCTCCCTCATTTTTTTTAATGTTAAACTTGCTGACATATTCTCCCCCTAAAATACTAAAATCATTACTGGTTTAATTATTTTAGGATTTTAATAAACAGCAAAATAACATGAGTTTAAATTAAACAGACTAAAATAAACAGATAAGATAAAATAAAATAAAAGGAAAACTTTAACTAAACTACATCGGACTACACATTTTCATCATCAGGAATAACCTCACTTTTCTTTTTAACGCCGTTGACCTCTAGCAAATATTGAAAACGTGGTTTATCAAAGGCTTTAGTATAGAGGTCAGCGCGTTGAAAATCAGTATTAATTTTAACCACATCGATTAAGTTCTTTTCGAAAAAGTCTCTTATGAAATGGTATTTAATTCCGATGTGTTTGGTCTTTGGATGTTGGACCGGATTTTTGGTTACTGCAATTGCAGCAGAGTTATCAACAAAAATAGGAGTAGAAGAGAACTTTAAACCGTAATCCCGCATTTGCTGTTGAATCCATATGATTTGTGAACAGCAACTTGCAGCAGCAACATACTCAGCTTCACAGGTTGACAATGCAACCGATGTCTGCTTCTTACACTGCCAGGTAACGAATCTTCTCCCAAAGAATTGACACCCTGCTGATGTAGACTTGTAGTTCATCTTGCAGCCCCCGTAATCCGAGTCACTATACGCGGTAAGCTCAAAGTCATCATCATGAGGGTACCACAACCCAAGTGTGGGTGTACCCTTCAGATAACGAAAAATCCTCTTGACCCCGATTAGATGGTTGACCTTAGGCTTTGCCTGATATCTAGAACATAAACATGTAGCATACATGATATCAGGTCTTGAGGCAGTGAGATACATAAGGGATCCAATCATTCCTCGGTACATCGTGGCATCTACAAGATCTCCATTTTCATCAGGTGCTATGTCGTGATTCGTAGCAAGTGGAGTCCCAGCAGCAGAAGCATTCTCCATGTCAAAGCGACTGAGAATGTCTCCCACATACTTGGTCTGATGTAGAAAGATCCCATTTGGAGTATGATCCACCTGTAACCCGAGAAAGAACTTCATCTCCCCCATAGCACTCATCTCAAATTCTTTCTTCATAACTGCTTCAAACTCTTTGCATAACTCTTCGTTCTTTGAACCGAAGATTATGTCATCAACATAGATCTGTACGAGCAGTAGGTCGCCATCTTATTCTTTAATAAACAGCGTGCAGTCAATGACTCCCCTGCGAAAACCGTGTTTCACAAGATGAGTCGAGAGTTTCTCAAACCAAGCTCTTGGAGCTTGATGAAGCCCGTATAAAGCCTTGTCGAGCTTGTAAACTCTATCCCGATGATAAGGATCTTCAAATCCCTCGGGTTGACTGACATACACTGTTTCTCTGATTTCCCCATGAAGGAATGCACTCTTCACATCTAATTGGTAGACTTTAATCTTCATGTATGATGCATAGGCAAGGAAGATACGAATGGCTTCCATCCTTGCCACGGCTGCAAACACCTCATTGTAGTCAATCCCCTCGACTTGGCGAAAACCCTGAAACACCAATCGAGCTTTGTTCCTGATAATGACCCCTTGGTCATCCTTCTTGCATTTCAGTACCCATTTGGTGCCATGACTTTAGCACCTTTAGGTCTATCAACCAGAGTCCATACACCTACTTCTTGAACTGCAGAAGTTCTTCTTGCATGGCACTCACCCACGCCTCATCATTTAGTGCATCACTGACATATTTTGGCTCAAACTGCGAGACAAAACACCGATAAGCACCATCATGAATGTAACCTTTCTCCATAACTGAGGCGTAATCAGCTGAGTATAGCTGATTTCGGGTTTGTACTCCTGATCTAACATCCCCAATGACATTGTCAAGGGGATGATAGACGTTTAGTCGTGATCCTGGAGTAGTAGGAACAGCTACCTCAGAGCCAAGATTATGAACATTTGGTTCTGCATCTGAGGTAGTTGGAGTTTGAGGTTCCGAAGTCAAAGGTGCATCACTGGTAGATGCTTGTGGACTTTCAGGAACTGGAACCTGTTCCTCCTGACTGTTCTGGTCATTGCTTCAGCTTCATCTTTAGAGGAGGAGTCACTGTCATCGACTACTCCCCCTGACTGAGTAGATGATTCTCCCTGTGAACTAGATGGTGTATTCAGGATATCATACATCATCCTAGTAGCTAACTCATCATCCGATGGAGAGAGAGGGATGTTGAAGGACTTGAAGAATCCATCATAGTCGAAGAAGTAAGCGGGTCCTTTGCCAGTAGGTGGTGTGGTATATCGCTGAACGTCAACATTACACCACACTTCTACAAGACCCGTTGAGTTATTGTAAACTCGCTTGTTTGGTATGTTGTATCCTAGAAAGATTCCTTCATCCGCCTTCTCGCTGAATTTGCCTTCTTGTGTCTTCTTCAGAAGTGTGCACGGCGCGCCAAAAGGTTCAAGATACTCCAAATTCGGTTTGCGTCTTTGTAGTAGCTCGTAACATGTCTTTCCGTGACGCTTGACTATTAGGACTCGATTCAGTGTATAACATGCATTCGCCACTGCCTAATTCCAGAATTGGATAGGCAGTTTTGAGTCTGCCAGCATAGTCCGTGCTGTCTCTATCAAGCTTCTGTTCTTCCTCTCAGCAACGCCATTCATCTGAGGCGTGTAGGCAGAAGTGAATTGATGCACAATTCCCTTTTCCTTGCAGTATGCCTCCATCCACTGGTTTTTGAATTCTGTCCCGTTGTCTGAGCGTACTTGTCTAACCTTCAGCTTGTAGAGAGATTCCAGTGTGGTTACTAACTCCTTGAATGACTCAAATGTTTCTGATTTGGATTTCAGAAACATTACCCAAGTGAACCTTGAGTAGTCATCAGTGACCAAAAACAGTACAAATCGCCTGCAATGCTTTTTGTACTGACTGGACCAAACAGATCCATGTGAAGAAGTTCAAGAGGAAGTTCTATTGAATGAACTTTCTTTTCCTTATGAGACTTCTTCGTCTGTTTGCCTTTCTTGCAAGCTACACAAAAGTCAGGAAGCTGGAAGTTCTTGACATTAACTCCTCTCACCAGATCCTTCTGAATCAAATGATTCATCTTCCTTTGACTAATGTGTCCCATTCTCCTATGCCAGGAGATGGATCCTTCTTAGTAGCTTAGATAGAAAGCACTGAACTTCATGATCCGTTGTAGCAGCTGTTGACAGATCCAAGACATAAAGGTCTTTATATCTTGAAGCAGTCATCAGAACTTGGTCCTCTGGGATCACATAGTCTTTCTTCAGCACGTAACACTTCTTGTTGTCGAAGATGACCTTAAATCCTTTATCACAGATTTGGGAAACAGAAAGTAAGTTATTTTGAAGTTGTTGAACGTAGTTCACCTTATCAAACTTAACTTTCTGATTTCCCACTTCTCCCTGAGCTGTGATATAGCCTCCCTTGTTTCCAGCAAAGGAAACATGCCCTCCTTTTATTTGCTTGACGTTTGATAAAAGGGCCCTATTTCCTGTCATGTGCCTGGATGCTCCGCTGTCTACAATCCACGTGTTAGTCTCAGCACTGTATCGAACACCCTGCACATACAAAGTAAAGAATTAGTTTAGGTTAGGAACCCAAGCCTTTACTGGCTTGGGTTTCCCAGAGGCATCACACATCATAAACTCCACCCATTGACCTTAGAGGGTGAGGGTAGCTCAGGTTCCTTCTTGTCATCAATATCAGACACACAGGATGACTTCTCTTTCCATAAGCCAGACTTGTGCAAAGCCTATTTATGATAAACAGTCGACTGGCTTACAGGTTGAACTTTAGGTTCACTAGTTCTTCTAGGTGGAGTTAGAGAGCTCCTCTTAGAAGACCTAGGCTTAGAGTCCTGAAGTTCAATCTTCTTCCTAGGTGTCTGATAGAAAGGACAATAGGAAGCAATGTGTCCACATTCTCCACAGTTGTAGCACGACCTGCTATCAACTTTATGATGAAACTTTCTTTGTGGAGAAGTGTGTGACACTCTAGTAACATCAATCAATTTAGGTTTTGACTCTGGTTCTTTTGATGTTTTCTCTGGTTTAACAAAGTTATCTGTTTTAACTGTTTAACATCTTTCTCTTTTTGGTTAACTGGTTTTTGACTTGAAGCATGTGAAAAATTAACATTAGAAGTCTTTTTAGGTTCTGATTTGACTCTGTTTGACCCTGACTTTAAGTTAACTTTTTCAAATTCCTTTTCCAGATTAACACAAGGCAATTTACCCTTTGCCTTTGAAGTGGCCTCCTTTTGTTTGTGTCCAGATTCAATAGATGAACATGAGGTATCTGGATCACTAACAAGAGGGGTCGACACCACGTGATCCTTGATGGGATTATTGTTTACTGGTCTAGTCTTAGTGTTCATCAAGGTCTCAGGTGGTGGTGAAACCACTTTGTAACCCAATCCCTCCCCGTTATTCCTTTCTCTCACTAAGTGTTGAACTATGTGTGAAGAACTAGTCCAACTATGCAGTTTCTGTTTTAATGAGTTTACTTCTACTTCTAGAACTGCCTTTTGCTTCTTAGTGTCTTCTAGGGAGTTTAGATAGTACCTAATGTCATTAGCTTGGTTAAAGGCAACTACTTCGGTTTCTCTAAGCTGTTTAGTCAAAAGGTCTATCTTTTCTTTATAACTATGCTCATTTTGTTTTAATACTCTATTAGCCTCAGTGCACAGTTGCAAGTCTTTTACTAAGTTATCATTATGATCTAATAACCTAGCAAATTTTTCATCTATGCTATTCCTAAAAGTATCACAAGCAGAACAAGCATGATTATCAAACATTTGGTCAGTAGTACTTACCTGAGTTGGTTCAGAAGAGTTAGCCATCAACGCAGCATCAGATGTCTCTGGTTCTGGTGATTCTGTCTTTTCTGTCTCTGACGTGGAAGTCTCCTCTTTAGGCTTGTAACTGACCTCGCTGCAGTTGCTTCTTCACTATGTGACATCGCTATCTCAACTGCTAGATCACCTTCACTCGCAGAATCATCATCAATATCTTCTACACTTGCAATGTTTGATTCCCCTGGTGAGACAAACCTAAAGCTCCAATCCTGTCCTTCATCATCATGAGCAGTCAAGGCTTTTGGATCCTTGCTTGATGAAGTAGAACTGGAAGCTTGCTTGTCTTGGCGAGTAAAGGATGAGAACGGGTTCCCATTACCCGTCTTCTTTGGCTTGACACATTCTCTCTTGAAGTGCCCCTTCTCTCCACAGTTGAAGCAGGTCACTTTGCTCTTGTCAAAGCCAAATGTGGTATCCTTAGTAGCTACCAAGTTCTGTCCGGTCTTTTTAACAAACTTCTTCGCCCTCCGGACAGCACTAGCTAAGGCCCACATTATGTCCATCCTCTCAAGCTCCATTTCGTCCACTTGCTCGTAGTCCTCGTCTGCCAGATGGCAGTTTCCAATCTTCCCGGCAACAAGTCCATCATATGAATGAACCACTGCAGCTAAAGATCCATATGCTCTCGAGCTACTTCCACAGTCACATTACCGAGGTTCTCGGTCTTCAGTTTAGTAGCACTTGCTTCTGATCCAATATAGTGGGTACAAGAAGACCCTGACGTGTCTGATTCAGAAGGAGAAGCATGTGAAGGACCCGACGAGCTAGACACAAATGCAGTCTGGAGAGGTGCTCCAGATGTCTTAGCTTGCGGCGTGGCGTTGTACAAAGCTGGATTTTGAGTGTACGAAGACTTCTGAGCTCTGTACTTCATCCTAAGTGCTTCTTCTCGCAACTTAAGAATGAAGTCATTAATATCCAGCTTTGCAAGCATTCCATTCTGTCTCAGGTTAGACACGAATGAAGCCCACTTGTCAGGCAATCCGTCTGCAAAGTTACTCACTTTCTCTTCCATGGTAGTTTCCACTCCATGTGTATGCAGTTCGCTCATTAGATGGTAGAATCTATCTATGACATCGTCTAAACTCTCGTTACCAATCGATGAGAAGTTATCGAATTCATTCTTTAACTCCTTGGCCTTGATTGCCTTCAACGAAGAATTCCCATCATACCTCTTCTCTAGCTCATCCCACAGTTTCTTGGACTGCTTATTCTCTGAGTACTGGTGGAATATGTCTTTGGGGATAGACTGTGTAATCAATGCATAAACCCTTTTCTCTGCATTGTACTTAACTTTCTGTGCGTCCGTCATCCCACCTAATGTTAGCTTAACTCCATCAGCTCCCACCGGTGTACTATATCCAATCTCGATGGCTTCCCACAGATTCGGATCCACTCCATTGAGGTAGATCTCAAAACGTTGTTTCCAGTGGGGAAACTCATCTAAAGTCAAGAGCTTTGGTGGTTTATTATGATTACCCACCTCACTCTCAAGCAGCAGCAGGTTCTGTATCCTAGAGTCCTTTCGAGCAGTAAAGGCTGACATCTGATCTTCCATGGCGAATAACTTTAAGTCTAATCAAACAAACTTTCACTGATGCGACTGAAGGATGCGAATGGTCTAGTCGTGCGTATGAACTCTGCGACTGGTTCAATCGTGCGGCTGAACTGGGCGATTGGTTCAGTCGTGCGAATGAATCTGGTGCGTATGAGCTATGCGAACGAACGGTTCAGTCGGCCGAATGAAGGTGCGACTAGGTCCAATCATGCGAATGAGTCACGCGAATGGAGTCCAGTCGTGCGAATGGGTCACTCGTGCGACTGAAGCTGTTGTTTTGTGAAATTTTCTAGGTTTGACGTGTTTCAGCCGTAAAAATTCAAAATTTCGCAATGTCTAATCGCCTAAGTCCGTAGAAACCAAACTTTGATGAGCAGGGAACGTCCAAGATCACTTTTGACACCAAAGATTGCGTTTTTAGTGCAAAACACAAACCTTTATGCAATCTTGATTGAATCAACACGTAATCAAGAGCCAAAGCTCTGATACCACTTGTTAGGACCTGGTATTTGAACGAAATACCTAGTGATTAGCGTGTAAACCAGATCAAATAGTGCGGAATCCTATTTGATTGGCGATCCAATCAGTGAGAACACACGAAGAATCAATCAAGAATTGAATCTAACGTTAGAAGTCGATTAGGAATCGATCTAATGTGTTCTGTGAACTTGGAGAACGATTTGGGAGGCTTCTGGACGGCTAGGGTACGTCTGGAGTCGTAATGGTATGAATGCTTATGTTTTTCCACGAATTGGGTCTATTTATAGGTTAGTATCGTTTATTCGTGCGACTGAACCATAAGTATGGTTCAGTCGTGCGATTGAACCATGCGGTTGATTCATCCGCACGACTGAGTGTTCAGTCGTACGACTGAGCCAATCTTATGTGTCAATCATACGACTGATCCAGTCTCCTGGTTCAGTCGTGCGATTGAGTCAATCGTATGAAGTTATTCATGCGTATGGTCCATTCGCATGGGCCATTCGCATGAGAACTTCATTAAGTTAAGTTTGAATGTTTTAATTGATATAACTTGATGTGTAACCATTCAAACAATCATAAACCCAATTAATCAACTTAATGACGACTCATTAATGAAATATTAAACATTATAAATCACAAACAATCCATATCATTTCATTAATCAATTCATATTACATCATAGTCAGACAGACAAGATCTATTACATTACAAATCATGATCTAGGGATATACATGCATCAACATTCATTCATTTCACTAAACAAACAAAATTTTCTTGTTCGTGTTCGTGTTCGTGTTCGCGTTTGTTCATTTACTAAACAAACAAACATAAACGAACTTCCTATCGAACAATTCAAACTGTTTGTTGAACGTTCAGTTCGTTTTCAGTCCTATTCACAACCCGTTTCCTAAATTAATGTGAGTGTATTCTTTATATTATATGGTATGCTTATAAGTGGTTGTGAGTGAAGGATAGTGAAAATTTAATGTTCAATATGTATTTTTAAAAAAACACTGTTCAAACCCTATAATGTTTTTAATATATTTTAAATTGTTGTGAGTGTAGGAGAGATAAAAAGTAAGGATAAACGTATAAAAAATATTATTTCAATAAAAATAAGAAAGAAAAAATAATGATTTTTAGTGTAAATATGAATGAGTATGGAGAATGGGTTGTGAATGCTCTAAGTGAAAAGGAAATTCATAAAAATTACAATCATCATGGTGTGAAGTCACATAACCATCACAATAAACAAATTCTTAACTTCACAAGTCAATATTACTAACCTTTTGGTGTAGTTCCTAAGAAAAAACTCAACATAATGACGGTGAAGCGAAGGTTGAATCGAGCTATGATGGCAGAGAGGATGATGGCGGACCGAATGAAGGTTTGATCGATGATGGAGGGAAAACTGATGGCGATTCGCGCTGGGATTGAGTACTTTGGGGAGTAAGAGCATTCATGTCTTGTTCTTTAAAATTTGTGAATGTAACCCCTATATTACATTACTAGCTTTAGTAAAACTTTGTATTACACGGTTTGAATAAATAAAATATTAAAAAAAATAAAAATCCATTAATTATAAAAATAAATTCTAAGATAAGTTACAATTGAAATTACGTATAAATAAATACTATAAATAATAAATAATGATATGAACTTATTAAACTTTTATTTTTAAACTTTCATTGTTTTTCCAAAAAAATAAATTAAGCATTTTGTTTTAAAACAAACCGTTTTAAAAAAATATCATTTTTAAAATATTTCCTTACTATAACTTTTAGTTTTAGTTATTTTTTGTTTATAAAATTTTTACTTTTTAAAAACACCAATTTGAAAATAATTTATATTTTTAAAAAAAGTTTAATGTGTTCAAAAAAATTAAAAAAATTTGTTTCCTTAGAAATAATATTAATAAAAAACTTTTTTGTTTAATTGATTAAAAAGATAATTTTAATATAAAAGAGAATTAAATAAAATGATTAGTAGTTATTTAATAAAATAGGGAAGGGAGAAAATTATAATGACAATGAATATGGTTGTGCCACTTGTCATTCTTAGTTACTCTTCTATTAAAGTAGTAAGATAAAATATGTTTTTGAGTGGTCATGGGTGAAAAATAAAGAAAATATTACTGTTAATTTGTAAATTTTAATATTTATTGTTCAAACCTTATAATTTTTTTAATATTAGTAGTTGTGAGCGGATAAGAGAGAAAAAGTAATGACAAATATATACGAAATATTGTTTAATTGAAAGAAAAAAATAAAGAGTAATGATTTTCAATGTATTTATAAAAAAATAAAAAATAAGATGTGAATGCCAAGTAAAAAAGTTCCACTATAATTTTGACCTAATATTGTGACCGCTAAAACACTAGCAAATATACTTCTTGTATTAAATTTTGCTACCATTGGAAACGGTCGCAAATTCAAATTCTGAACATATCCTAAGATGTAATGCTGATAATCTATTTTATATGATTTTTATTATGACGGTAGCAAAGTTTGTGACCATTTTGCAACATGGATTTCGTCGGTCTCTGTTTTTGCAACCAATTGGGTTATGGTAGTAAAACGGTAGCAAATTGGTAGCTAATTTTGCGAGCATTTTTTTTTGTTTAAATTTTCTGTCGTAATTGTTTAGTTATCTAGTATTGATCTATAGGCTAGAAGAAACAACAACTACTTGATTAGAAGTACATTATTTAACCAAACTAACCCGTCGAGAACGACTAATTACTTCCAATCTATATTTTTTTAATTTTTGTTAATGTGATGTTAGCTCAATTGGTAGGGTCCTTGATTTAAAATCAACATGATGTTATTAATTTGGAGTAATTTAAAAATAAAGATATGATAAATGTGTCGTTAAAAAAAATTATACGCTAAAAATACGTGTATCACATTGTTAGAAATAAATATTTAGAGATTAAGAAAAAGGCCGGAAAACAAAATTATTTATTAGTCGAAGAAGAAAGCAATAAATAGTGATAAATTTTTAACGATTAAAATATAGAAGCCGGCAACAAACCCATTATTAGATAAAGGAAAAGAAACAAGAATAAATAAATAACGACTCACATATTAATTAACAATGACCCTTTGATTTACCTATTTTCTATATTAAATTTGTGGTTTTCTTAAACCCAATTCTTTTTTACCCGACTTTACAAACCAATTAAAATATTTTTAATCCAAAATAAATTCTCAAATAAACTTCATATTAAGACACGATGTATGACATATATTATGAATTAAAAGTAAATATTGAAATACAATACTTAACAAAATGACAACATATTTGAACATTCAACTCACTCAAGACGACACAAATTTCAAATTCGCTTAGAGTCTATTAGATTGATGATTGATCTGGGCTACTTGGAACAGGCTCGACAACATACAATGCAATCATTTCGTCTTTGTTTTTAGGTGCAATACCCATAAATATGCCAACGTCCTCACTGTCACGTATCTCCACAACTACAGTCGTACTTTGGTTAGAAGATGAACAAGGGACTTGGTATGACATCATAAATCTACTCCGCTCTGACAAATTCAACTTCTTTGCCACTGCATAGTTTAAATCGGAGTATCTTGAATTCACTCTTAACTCTATGGTTCGTCTCATTAATCCTAGCGGCCTGTACTCCAAAACACCACTAACAAGCTCCCATGCACCTCCGGTACAAACCAGGATCCTAACAGTGTTGTCGTATGATGCCATTATCCTGAATACAATAAATAAACAAAAGTTGTTATCAATGGTAAAATTAAAACTTTATAATCACATGGTTATTATAAGATTTTATTTTCTATTATATTGGCAATAGCGAACCCCAACATAACCTAGGTCTGCCCCTGTATATTGCTTTTAAAGTGGTGTGTGTGTGGTGGGGGGATGATGTTTCATACACCGCTCTCAATCTAAGATACCGTTTACAAGTGGTACACCATAGCTAGACTGTAATTCTGTAAACAATTACTTACGATATGTAAATGATATTTTTTCTACAAATATGAGACATTAAATTTTACTGTATGCATCAGTATCTTTAAACTCTACTTATATACATACCTTAAAATTACCAGTATGGTGTCGTGACTAGAATTTAGGTTTAGATCGAAGACTTAAGAGGATTTAGTAACCCTTGAATTGTTGATTGCAGCTAAATAATTAGAGAGAGAAAGCAGAGAGGCTGAATGAGTCTCTTGTGTCTTAACATTGCTTATGTACTAGGGTTTACAGAAAGTTTCAGCAACACCCTTGAAGAATACAGATGCAACACTTCTAATCCCTCATTGAGTCATTGTGATCATCTAACATATTTTTTGTACTTTCAGTCCCTCAGGATTCCAGAATGTTACATCTTAATCCACCGACATAAGTTGTCACCATCATATCCTGAAATATTAACAATTCACATAAGATTATAATTCCTATTCGTCGTCGCAATCTTGGTCCAATTGGTTGATTTGGATTATAAATATAAAGATTATTGTCACAGAGTCAGAATTAATAGTTATAAAATAAGGAAATTTTAGTGTGAACGAATTAGAATGAGTCATATTAAAATAGAACGGGTCTCAAATTAAAATTTTCTTATATTACCGGGACCTATCGATGTTTCCCATTTATTATCTTTTTATTGAACGGCATATATGGGACCTTATTTCGAATAATAGGTGTTATCTTAATCGGTGTATCTTTTCGTATCCAAGCTGGGACCTCACCCCAACCCTCTCAGGAGTAAACTCATTGTTACGAAAACACTCAGCTCAGCTTTGTATATTTTTACTTAGAGTAAGACTTGAACTAATAAACTTCTAATATTTATATGTCATGAGTTTTGAGCTAAAAATCATTGGATTTAAATATATTTATTCAATATTCAATTTCTTTTTATATTTTTTAGTTTCAAGCACAATTATTCGGATTTAAAATACTTTAATACCTGAAATTTTGATTAAAAAATGATGCATGACATAATCTTAGTGGCTGTTTGAATTGAATTCGAATGTTTTTTACAAAAAGCTTGCAAGTTCAATTACCATGAGTTCATGAACCGGTTCTTCCACCCGACAGACCTGGGATGTTGTAGTTGTCTAACCCGAGGGGCACTCTAGTTGGCCTAAATGCGGACGCCCAAATTAAAAAAAAGAGCCGCTCAAATTTTTTATATACGTGGACGCCTATATTTCATGGACGGAGATCACATGTTAAATTAAAATTTGCATTTCTTGTCACATGGCATCTCTTAATTTGTCCTAATAATAAGCAAAGACGGGTCCTTGTTTGTTTGACAACATACAAAGGGGTTCCGCCTTAGATTGTTAGACATTGACAAAATGAAAGCTATGACTAGTAAAAAAAATAGAAAAATTATCAAATTAACCAATTGACAAGTTAAATTAGCAAAATAAACATTAATAAATAATAACCTACAAAAAATTAGTGGCATTTCTCGCCACGTGGGCAAGGAAACATCATAAATACTCACTGATTTGTAAATTCCTCGCGAACTATGAGAAGAAATATCACAATTTCTTGCTGACATATCATTTTCTATTCTTTCCTCGTTGAGTAGACTACAAATTAGATGGTTTTCTTGCTGATGTGGCAAATTTAATGCTTTCCTTGCTAACTAGGTGAGTACTTATTACTTTTTGTCTCCTAAAATTACTTTATTGCACCTCCCCGCCCAAATTATTGCAGATTATTTGTATATAATATATTAGCTTTAGTTACCCGTGTAATACACGGGAGGTGGAGAGTTAATTATTAAAATAACACAAAAACATAAATAAAACTAAATGTATGACATAACGGGTTGAAAAAATAAAATTGATTAGTTGTTGATTGTTATTTATATAATACTAATATTAGTAAACTCGTATATTACACGAGTTAAAAAATAAAATATTAAGTATAATGAAACTTTATGAAGTATAAAATGATATTTTGAAATAAGATATGATTAAAATTACATATGAGTAATACTTATAAGTGATAACTACAAGTAATAAACTAATAATACTAATTTTTTAACTTTAGTTTTTAATTTTTTTTTCAAAAAAATGTAAACGTTTTTTTCAAAACAAATCGTATTAAAAATATCATTTTTAAAAGTTTATTATTATAACTATTGATTTTAGTTATTTTTAGTTTATAAAAAAGTTTACTTTTTAAAAACATCATTTTTTAGATATTTCATAATTTTAAAAATGCTTGATGTTTTAGAAAAACTCTTATTTTATAAAAAATTGTTTTCTAAAATAACATTAATAAAAAGATATTATTAAGAAATATTTTAATCTTATAAACAATTAAAATTATTTAATCTCAGATAACTATTTAAGAGGAGAGAGACGGAAAAAACAAACTTAGTGTGCTTAGAAATGTGATAAGTGTCCCCTAAGTTACTTTTTTAATATGATATATAGATTTATAAAATGTTATTATTTTTATTTAAAAAAATAGAAAAAACAAAATTTTTGAAACAAGTCTCGTCCCTTATAAAACGACTTTAGTTTAAACTATAATAATATTTTGAAAGGAAATAATAACAAATTTGAAAATGATCATTAAAAATATTTATGTAAATATCCAAATTTATTTATTGTGTCTCTTTTAACGAATGCTTCTCAATTTTAAAACAAAACAAATTTATTCAAAGCAAATCAGTCACTAAAGGATTATGGCGAGATTTATAAAAATTCAAATAAGTTTATAGAATGTTTTAGATACACCAAAGAACTATGGCCACTTTTTTAAATAATTAAGAATAAAAATACAGATATATTATTACAACACATAAAACATGGACGTAATTATATAAATACATACATTATTAAATTAATTTCTTTTATAAAATTATAAATATATGAAAGGTACTCATAACAATTTTTAATCAAAAACTACTTTATCTTTAAAAAAGAGGGAAGCGACAAGATTTACGTATAAATCTAGCTCGTTTAGAGCATTCACAACCCGTTCCCTAAATTGATGTGAGTGTATTTTCTATATTATATGATATGGTTATAAATAGTTGTTAGCGAAGAAGAGAGAAAATTATTGTTCAATCTGTATTTTGAGAAAACATTATTCAAACCCCTATAATGTTTTTAATATATTTTAAGTGGTTGTGAGTAGATGAGAGAAAAAAATAATGATAAAAGTATAAAAATATAATTTAATTAAAAAGATGAGAGAAAAATTATTGTTTTTTAATGTAATTATATAGATGAGAATGATGAATAGGTCGTCAATGCTCTTAGATGGCAATGTGATGTAGTCAAATAATATTTTGCTAATCTTGAAAGTCAATGTCTATTTTGATCATTTGTCTTGGTCAAATGACCATTTAGTAATTTACCCAAAAAGTTTGAACTTTTTATTTATTTCTAATATGTTTATTTGGTTTATGACTACAATGCAGAAGTAGAAAAAAAGTGAGATAAAATTAGCTATTGAAGCATTTCTAATAGGTTGTTTAATCGTTCGCATGTTGAACCATATACATTATCAGTTGGTTTAGATTGATTCTAACCATATGATTATGAATTAATTTTATTCATGTTCAATATAATAATAAAAAAGTCATTGAAAGCTACAAGATCAACAATTCCATATGCTTGGGCCTCTATTGCTGACATAAAAACATCGCTTTCCATGTCTTCGGATACAGCCCATATGGGTTTGCCTGTTCTTTGTACATAAAAATCCCATACTAACCTCTATTTTATATATGCAAATTTTTATTTTACCATTAACCACCACATTAATTAAATTACATGCTTCCAACTTTGATGATACTCAAAATTTTGACCTCAAAGAAAGTCACACACTACTTTTAACTCCAATGAATTTACCGATAACTAACCCTAGAAATTTAAACAACTTTAATTAACCTGTAACATCGTCTTTTATATTGGAAGATCATAATCAAAATAATCTTAGTAAAATTAATCAATTATGATCCATTATGTTTGATTCTAGGCAGTAAATGATATCAGCGTGGAGGTTTATGATCAAAACACAAAACATGACATGAAATGCAGAGTATGTAGAAGCGATCCAGACCCCTAAAATCAAAGGAAAAAGGTCATGGTGAAATCGAATGAAGATTTTTATGTATGTAGAAGCATAACACATCAAAAATTTATGAACATGATTGAAGAAGTCAATCACGTAGGAAAGGAAGAAAATAGAGCATAGTAGTATATGGGCTTAACAAGGAAAGATTATCCAATTGTGTCACTAGTGAGGACTCCATTATACTTAAAATGTTCAATTGGAAGAAAGAAGAGAAGATCACATAGACAAAATAAATCAGAATCAAGAATCAAAATTGTTGATCATAGACCCGAAAACATTTAATTTCTATTCATTTCCGAATTTGGTTAATAGTCATTTGAAGAATCAAAGCAATTACCTTGATGGCATTAACAACGCTTCAATCTTGATAAAAAGATCAGGGGTGCCAAAGTCAAAGTTGAACTTGAATATCAAACAAAGAAGGAGAAGATGGACTACAAATTTGGATGAGCAAGAGCATGGATTAAAAATTATCTTGATTAGGGGAGTGAATGTTGGAAAATCATAATCAATATAATCTAAGTAAAATTAATTAGTTATGATCCTAATTATTTTTGATCCTTACTCTCTTTTACGGTTGACTCTTTAGAACTAGATTATTTATGAATACTTATTATAGGGTCAGTTACAATACAAAGTGTAATTTACGTGTGAAGCGTAAAAAGTCACCAGAGCGTGACACACATTCTTTGAGAGAGTGGTAATTTCGTCCCCGCCACAATTACGAATATAAGGTGGATAATTACGTGAGTTATATTAATAATTACGCAACTTATATTCATTATTACACATGTTAAAATTACTCAAGTTATAAATAATAATTACGCAAGTTATATTATAATTACGCAAGCTATTTTCATAATTACACAGAAAATAATCACGTAACTTATATGTATAATAAATAAACGTTTATAAAGAAATGTTTATTTTTTTAAAGTATAACAATATTATACTAAAATTAAAGAGAATAAATACTTGGTTTTATTGTGTAATTACTCTATATATTTAAAAAGCAATTGAACAAATAGAAGAGTTTATATTATTTTGATATTGACCACATAGGTTTTTATTGTTTGCATTTTGCCCCCTTGTGCTTGGTTTACTTTTGTGGGTTCTGACGAAGAGTTTATGAAAGAGGGTTGAGGGTTACCATCTGTGGAGGCAGTAACCTCGCCGACTTGCACGATTTCCAACGCCGGAGGCATTAGCCTTTCCGGCATGACAGATGTCTCTGACGTTAACCATTCTAGCATGACCGATGTCTCCGACTGATGTGTGGAGACTGAGACCGTCGTGTCAAGGCGTTAGCCTTTCCTACATGACCAAAGAAACAGTGCTGGTGAAGAATAAGGGCACAAGATTTGCAATTTTTTCGGGAAAATGTGGTGGTCATCGATGATGTTAGTGCAAATTTTACGACTAAAGTTTAGGTTGTAAATGAGTCGGGGTAATTGTACTCTATAATTCACCTCACATGTTTATTTTTATGTATAAATTTTATTTAGAGTTGTGTCAAATATAATACATTTTCATTTGACGACATAAATTCGAATTACTCTACGTTTTGGCGTAAATTTAGTTTCGTAACGAGATGGGTCGATTGTAGTCTTTGGTTTATCACGCTATGTATGCCGCCGCAACGTGCGGCGGGTATAAAACTAGTTGTTTTTAAAAACTAATGTTGTATAAAAAGATATACGTGTTTAAAATATTTGAGAGAATTTGAATAAAAAAGTCAACAATTGTAAGATATTTTCAAATTTATCGCTCCAGACCCATTCATTGTATGTTATTTTTATCTTTAATCTGAACCTTTAGTTCTTTAGATCAAGAGTTAAGATTACTTTTTATGATTTGCACAAAAATAACGCTTTTTATTCTAAACCTTTCCTACATATTAATATATATGTTTGTGATCAATATTATATTTAAGTTTTATTATTTACATCTTATAACATATTACATTTTGTTTACTCTTTTTTGAACGGCAAGGCAGGGCAATGCATTAAAAAACTAGCTAAGGTGCTAGGAGTTACATAAATTACAAGGAGAAATTAAAATTAAAATTACATTATTCATCTCATGTTAAACTTTAGAGCCCCTCTATATTTTACCCAATTGTAAGAGTTGGACTTAATAACTTCCATCACGTTGTGTTTTCTTCACCGATCGAGTTTTTTTTTTTTTTTTGAAGAGGACCTCGTTCCTTAGATAAACCATAATGTGGCCACGATGATACCATAATACGAAAAAGTTTATCCTTTTTGGGATCCAATTGGATCAACGGAGAATACTCGCATCATAGGACGACCCGTTTATTATAACTGAGGAAATGGTTGAATTTAGGTATCCCATGATCCAGAAAGTTCAAATTTAGAGTATTATTGATTTTTTATTAATTTTTGTTTTTGCAACCAATAAATTGTTTTTAAGTACGAGGGGACCATCCATAATAGTTCAATATGGGATGAAAGCATTTGAACATCAATAATAACGGAACCGATCACCAACATTAATCTATTTGCCAAAACTTTGGAAATAACTTTATAGATGCACTCGATAAGGAGTTTTTTTCTCAAAAAGGTGTAGTTGACAAAAATATATATCAAAATTGCGTAGTTTAAAAACTATTTACCATAATTTTACTACTTTTTACTAATGTATTATCTTTTTCTTTTCTTTTTTTATTTCTTTAATTTTAAGTGGTGTACTATCCTTTTAATTTTATTTTAAAACTTTCTTCAAACAATAAAAAGATTATATATTTAAAGTTTCATTTGAAATAAGAACATAATAA
This sequence comes from Flaveria ramosissima, assembly GCA_025215565.1. Taxonomy (NCBI): domain Eukaryota; kingdom Viridiplantae; phylum Streptophyta; class Magnoliopsida; order Asterales; family Asteraceae; genus Flaveria; species Flaveria ramosissima. The sequence continues at coordinate 68,715,003 of CM046029.1, read as the reverse complement.
AAATATATGTGCGTGATTTCACCACCTTTAAGTTTAAACAAGAGTAAATTTTGAACATAATCATTCAAGGAAAGTATCAAGCATGTAACATTCTTTTTACAAGTTCTTTCTTCTGCTGTTTTTCGGTTGGTTTTTATTTTGATTGTCAAGCTATATTTTTTTAAACAACAATTTTTATTACCTGAAAAAAATTCACCAAACCTGCACACAACAAGATTTAAACACACAACCATTTAGTTGGTAACACATATTTTACCACCAAGCTATCCCTTTGGAGACAAGCCATATCTTTTAACTAGATGAAATAAAAAAAAACATAAATTAACATTAAAAAACATGGCTTCGATATTAAACACAAACAAATGTCCCTATAAAGTTGGTGTACTAATGGTTTCAATACATGGCTTCGATATTCAAAACTCTTGTTTTAACTTAAGGCATGCTCACTTGTTTCCTTAGTATATTAAGGAGGGAAAGACTTTCTATATTTGAAGGTATGCCGCCTTTAAAGATGATTAACCCTCAAGTACCTAAGCAATAAAGGAGAATTGCATGTCAATAAAATGCGTCATAATTATAGCTTTAGAGATGACAAAATACATAGTTAAAGGAGTAAATTATCATTTGCATCTCTGACGTTTTCTCATTTTAACTAATTGTTTTCCTGCCGTTTCAAAGTTTTGGTTTGCCCCCTAACGTTTCATTTTTGTCTCCATTTGAATCCAAATGACTAACCCCGTTAAATTGTTATGTTAACTCATTAAGGAAAATACTAAATTACCCTTTAAGAATAAAAAAACAAAAAAAAAACTCTATGGGACCATCCACATCATCTTCTTCTTCTTTGACCCACACCACCTCCACACCTCACGCACATCACCACCCATTGCCGCCCATCAACGCAAGCAATACCACCGCCACTACCGCCGACCACCTCAACCCACACCACCTCCACTGTCGAAAACCTCCGCAACCCCCATCACCTTCATTGTCATCGGCCTCTACAACCCCTACCACCACCTCCAATGTCGTCAACCACCTCAACCCACACCACTTCCATTGTTCATCAGCCTCCACAACCCGCACCACCTACACTGTCGCCGGCCTTCACAACCCCCACCACCTCTACTTCTGCCGGCCACCTCAACCCACACCACCTCCACTGTCATCGGCCTTCACCTCCACCACCTCCTGCCACTACAACCACGACCACCTCCACTGTTGCCCATCACCACAACCCACACCACCTCCACACCTCACCCATACCACCGCTCACACCACCACCACTACCGACCATAAACACAACCGACACCATCTCTACTGCCGCCCGCCACCATAACCCACACCACCTTCACTGTCGTCTGTCACCACAACCAACACCGCCTTTACTATCGCCTATCACCACAACCCATTCCACCATCGTTAGATGTGTAAATCACTATTATCACCATTACATGCTCTTTTCTAGGGTTTCTTACCTTCACATCAACTCTCAACTATTCTTTCTTCTGTGCAAACTTCTTGATCTCTTTAATTGCCTTAGGGGCCTTTTGTAGAACACTTGAAATCAAACTTGGACAATTAGAGAGTAGTAAAGATCACTTTTAGATCAAAATTATTCGGTGGTTCACCTAAATAAATCAATCAGATACAACTCAGACGAGATCAAGAATTAGTATGTTATGATGTGCGAATTTCATGAACCAAAAGAAGAAGAAATCAAGAGAAAAGAAGTGACCAAATTGATGATCCAATTCGATGTTTAGGGAGAAACAGGAAAAAATGCCATTTGGCAGTTTTATTGATTTTATTTTTCACTTTAAATAACCATTAAAATGTGTATTTTTCCACTTGAATTTCACATGTGAAATTCTAGAAAATCAATTCGAAATGCAATTGTTAGTGAAATCATTTTTATCAAAATAAAAATTTCTAAGCTGGCCTGGCAGCTCGACATTGGAAGTTCCATTTCCTCCTAATTTGGAAGTTTCTTCATTTGAGTTTTGTGCATCTGAGCTTAAATATGTAGGCATCTCAGATGTATCAGTTGAATTTGTCATGGTTATACTAATAGGAGCTCCATCTGCAGGTTATTTACCATTGGAGCTGAAGTAGTTTTCTTGCTTGGTCTTCTTAGCTCAAATCTTACGTCAAAATCTCTTATTGATAAGTTACTTGTAGATCCTGAAACATCCTTAAAAGATTTGTTAAAACAGTTGGTAACTAAATCGAGATCAAACAGCTAGTTAGGACCAGAGCCTTTCACACAAGGAGTGTGCTCATTGTAAGTCACGTTAGCTGACTACTCAAGTACTCTAGTTCTGAGATTGTAGTCAAGGGCTCTACCCCTTGGACCCCGCCAGGGGTTGTCGCCCCTTGGACCCTGCTACCAGGGGCTCTATCCCTGGACCCTCGTCAAGGGGACAACTCCGCACCTCCTAACTTGTTTAATGGATATTATGATCATATTGGTCATTAGTCAATCCAATTACACTATCTTCTTGAATATGTTGCTAACAAAATTAAAAACTATAAGACCCTAGCAGTAGATGTAATTTGTGCTACAAAAAGATCAAATGTAGGTCATTTATTCTACTTATGCCAAATGAAGAACAATAAAATATTTAATTGTTCACATCTTGAAAACTAATTATTTAGCATAACTCAGTTATAACCAACTAAAGATCTAGCATTGTACACTTTTATATTGCATAGGGTACAACCTGAAATGATATTACAAATTGGACTGAGTAACAGAACTCATATGTTCATTTATCTTATAAACAACTTAGAAGATAACACCCGCTTCAAATGTAAAGGATTAAGAACAAATATAAACACGTTCTGATCAAAGAAGTTTAAAGAAATAAACATTTGCAACATAAGTAAACACAAAAATCAAGTGAAACAAACATCGACGCAAAATTAATAGCATAAACCATGTGTTACCATCCATGAAGAAGCTTGTGGAGGTTTATGGTGTACTTCTTGGTCACAACTTCTTATTTTCTTCCTTTGGTTTTCTCCACCATTGTTATACTCTCGCAACAAAATCAGTACAATTTCATTCCTATGAAATTACTTATAGAAAGGATCTTAATGATAGCAAAACTCAACTATAAATCACCAAAATATGCACACTACTGATGCACACAGTGTTAGATATTTTAGTGTAATTGGATAGACTAACGACCAATATGATCATAATATCCATCAAACAAGTTAGGAGTTGCGGAGCACACACTCTTTTTAGTGTATTAATTATAATCTTCGATATTGAAAACCTTTTTAGAGACAACGCCCCCTTGGCGGTGGTCCGGCGGCAGCGCCCTTGGTAGCGAGGTCCAAGGGGCAGAGTCCCTGGCTGGGGTCGAATCGATTTTCTAAAATTTTTACATGTGAAATTCGAGTGGGAAAATATGTATTTTTTAATGATTATTTAAAATAAAAAATAAAATATAATTAAACTGCCAAATGGTAGTTTTTCCCGGTTTTTTTCCTCCAAAATCGAATTGCCTTATTAATGTTGGTCACTTCTTCTCGAATTTTTCTTCTTCTGGTTCACGAAAGTTCACACTATCCGATTGATTTATTCGGGTGAACCACCGAATAATTTCGATCTGAAAGTGATCTTCACGACTCTCAAATTATCCAAGTTTGATTTCAAGTGTTCTACACACAGCTAATGCAAATAAAAAAGAAAGATAAAGCAAATTGACTCACACTTAAGGGCTGTTTGGCAGCCTTTAAATCAGCCTCTTAATGGTTCAGATGTCTGAATGGTTCAGCACTTAATGGTTCAGACCGTTTGTTTCGCGAGAATATGTCTGAATGGTTAAGACATTTACCTCTGAATGGTTAAGCATTATACTGATACTGAATGGTTAAGAGGTCTAATGCTGAATGGTTAAGACATATTATCTGAATTGGTCAGATATTTGCATTTGAATAGTTAATGATATACTAGCTCTTAACGGTTCAGACCTCTTAATGGTTTAGCACTTAATGGTTCAGACCTCTTATTGATTCAACATTTAATCATTCATAAGTTGCCAAACAGCCACTTAGTACGAGGCTTAATAGTACTAATAGGAGTAAGGCTCATGAAAGAGTTAAAATTGTTATACCTGCCATAGCTTGAAGTTTTGATGCATTAATAGCAGTTTCAGAAATTGACCTTATGTAGACATTTATCAAAGAGTTAGCAATAATCTTTTTAAAACACCAGTTTCAGAAATGGAAGTCAAGGTTACCATCACATCTTCCATTTGAGTTATAGAGAATGTCGCTTAAATTTGTTGATTGAGCAAATTAAATCCCATTCTCTGGGTCGATTATCATGCTGTTCAAGAACAACTTCACTCACATTTGCCACTGAGAAGCTTGTCACACAATTAAACATTAATGTACAACAAATTTGGAAATGTGCTCCTGTTCATCTCCTTCCCAAATCAAATTAGGTTACAACCAGAAACCCAAATGTGCTCCTCGTCATCTCTTCACTCGAATAACTCTGTTTCGTCCGTTGAAAGATTTATAATCTACTTACAGGATAGATCGAATTTAAGAAGAAAAAATGTAGCAGGTTTGATGTATATTCATTGTTTAACTCGCAAAGCTCCCAAGTCCAATCAACAAGCTATATATATATATATTCTTCATTCATTGTTTAACACATATACTTGGGCGACCATGTTGATAGGAGGGTTACAAATTGAGTTTCAGCTACTTTCACGGGAGAAAGTGATCGTGTGTGAAATAAAACCTCTCCGCTCGCAACTGCCGGTAACTTCTCTTAACCATGGACTTTAAACGGCCTAGATCGAGTTTCAGCTACTTTCAACAATCAGGATCAAATCAAACGACGTTTACAGACACCGGAAGTAATATATTATATAATATAATATAACGAGCTTAAAATATTTTCTAGATTCACATATAATACTAATATTATTATTAACGGTAATAAAATAATCAGTTACTACTCAAGTATTTTCAACATATGATTATAACAACCATGCAAGTAACCGATCTAATATTTCATTTTACAGCGATGAATCACACACTGTAGGAACTTCTTCTTTGTGTAAACATGGTGTCTGAAAAGACTTATGGAGAGCCTTACACTAATGAGATGTTTACTGAACTAAAGGTGAAACATTTAATTATCATTACTTTTTTTATACAATTTCATCAAGGCGATATCTTTTAATCTTTATTACATTCTATTTACTTGACCGAAAGTTAATGTAGAACTACTTCAAGACGTTCGAGGTTCGAAAGGGAACTGTAACATGACCGAAGAGGAGATATTAGTTCTGGTAGTGCAGATGCAGGATAAGCAATCAAAGCGAATAGTTGAAATGGTAATTTTTTTGCATTTATTGTAACCTTAGTTTAATACTAGGTATGTTTGTTTGTTTGTATCAGGCTGATGGATGACTTTACTATTGTGTTATAGTTTGAAGCGAAGTTCATGGAGATGAAGTTGAAAATTGAACAAGCATTGGAAGAAGCACGGGCTGAGCGCGAGAGAGCGGAAGAGAATGCTAAAGAGAGCAAGAAGAATCACGAGGAGGAAGTGAATAAGATGAGAGAAGAGCTAGAGAGACTACAACAACAAGGCCACGGATGGTGTGTTATTATGTGATTTAATGGGGTGAAACATGTTTTGAACTACCGTTAATTTGTTGTGTTTATGTCTCAAGTCATTAAACATGGTTTTGGTCTAGAGAAATGATGCCTCAAGCATCTACTCTCATAGATTACAAGAACTCTTTTGGTTCTTTCTATTTTCTCTAGGAAGAAATCATTAAGAAACCAAATTGTAATGTTGTGTATGTGTGCGTTTTGATATGAATTTTATGTTTCTACGTGTTAAACCTTAAGAAGCCCCGACTTTTTACTTAAGACCATACTCTAAACTTGTCTTCACTCCTTCCGTTTTTCAACGCCAGACTTGGATTTCTTTAACATCATAACGATGGAGATCGTCTAAAGCCTAGTTGCATCTCTTGTTTTCCTACATTCAAGCGTGCACGGACACATGTGCGCATAATTTGTATCACAGCATACACATAAAGAAACATGATTATAAATGTGTGTATCTATACATTCAAGTACACTAGTGTTTATGTGTTAATGTACTTGTATGTGATGGGATTGCAGGAACAATTAGATGTTTTTATTCAAGTTAATTAAGAACAATGATAAGAAAACGTAGGAAGCCTAGTAATTCGTTAAGACTTTCACAAGGATTTTATTCACCGATTTCATTATTATTTCTTTTAAAGTTATAGGAGCTTGTTTGTTGTGAATTTGAATCAATCTATAAGTTAGGAAAAAAATTAATCTTGAAACGGTTTAGACAAAAAAAAACATAAACCATTTACTTCTTATAACGACATTGATGACAACACTCAAAAAGCTTGGAATAAACTGAGTTCAGATCCAAGTCTTGAAACATGCAAATCTACTACTTCAGTATCAAACAACAACTATTACAACATTAAACAAAACACACAACTCTTCATTAGCTTGTCTAACGATGATTAGGACTTCCCTGCAGCCTTGAACACTTGTGTTGGACTTCAAAGTCTTTAACTTGAAACATGTCTGTATCACGGATCCTAGTGCTGCTGATACGCCAATCACACGATACGCATCGGACCTCATACTTGTCCCGTGTTGATCTTGAAGTCTTGATCTTAAAACCCTCTTCAAGGGATTTCAGCTTCAAAGATAACCTCATTGCTTCTTTGCTGTTGAACACTTGATGTGTTTTTAAATTGCCACGCGGTCCGGGGTCTGGTGGTGTGGGAGGCATATCCCAAAAGATATCTTTGCCTCCCGTGCTACCAGCACCTTTTTCCGGATAACTAGACTTAGATGGTCCCGCATAGGTATCTGGTGGTAGGGGCTGCATCCACCACAAGATGTCTTTGCCCGCCGTATTACCACCAGCGCCTCTTCGAGTTACATCCGGTGCAGGCGCTGGTGGTGACAGAGGGCCCAAAGACATCAATGTGTCTTCGCTCTCACCATCACCTCCTCTTTCTTGCTTACAAGATACCCGTGGTACTCGTAGAGTCAACCACGAGATATCTTCATCAACATCATCGTCAACTACTTTTTCCCGTAGATTTGACACAGGTGCACTTTGAGCCGCTGTTGATACCGTATCAACACCGGCTCCATTGAATGCACCTGTGTTTTTCAAAGGGTTACACCCTTTCTGATCCCCAAACAAATCACTTGCATCTCCAAATTCATCTTCTGAATCCAACACATTCGTACGCTTTCCCGACGTACCCGCCACATTGTTTCCTGTGATCGGTCCGTTCCGGGCCTCTCGTAGGCCCGGAACAGACTCGACAACATACAAAGTAATCAATCCATGTGACATTTTAAGAGACATATCCATAAATATCTCAACGTCTTCTTCATCAGCAATGTCAACAACTTCATTCTTATTCCGATTAATCGGAAACTGGTAAGTCAACCTAAACCCATTTTGCAAGGATAGATTAAGCTTCCTTGCTACACAAGTCATCAAAGCTGAGAATGTTAGCTTCAACGGTAACTGTAAGATACGTCTAGGTAATCCTAAGGGTTTATACCTCAGGACACCATAAACTCTCTCCCATGACCCTCCTGTGCATATAAAAATCCTTACATTCTGGTTTTCTGATCCCATTATATATCCTGAAATTAACAATCAGATCAACACCAATATAAGGTTTGAAGGTGTATATATTATGAAAGTAAACAAAAAGAATGACTTACGTGTTAGATTGTGAGTGATGTTTAGGAAGAACAATGAAGCACTTGAGAGATTTAGGTGAATGAAGAAGAAGAAGAAGGTAAAAAGATGAAGGGTTGGATTTAATTTGATGTCAAATCAGTAAGAAACGTTTAATCATCTCGCTGTTTGGTACGGTTCTCGCTGAACCGGCGAGATATCAACTGTACGTAAGATTGGTTTGGATTTTCTTTAGATTATATGATTTTATCTTTTTTTTATTAATGTTTCTGACTTCGTGACTCACACGCTTATGTACTTGAACGTCGGGTGATTATATCGGGGCTAGTTACTTGCAAGGCCCGTCCGTATACTATAAAATCTCGTCGCTGTTTAAAGAAAAGGATTTAAACGTTGGTTTTTTAAAAAGTTTTTAACTCTTAACATTACGTTACCAATTCAAGTGTTGCTGGTGGTTTTTGTTTTGTTTTAATAAATTGCAGCTTCAAAAACAACTCAAGAAGTATTTATGTTTTCACTTTTTTTTATTTTGGATTATATTTCTCGACTAAGGATTACGTGTTCAAATCTTGTAAGTTACGAATGTTTGGATTATATGTTCAAATCATGCAAAGTACGAGTGTGTTCATTGGTTAAAAAATAACCATGGTATTTTTGTGTTTTATATGATCAATAAAGATATATATTACTTTGAACTTGTTAGAATAATTAACTTTTAAAGTTTTTGTTGGTTTAGTTTAACTAAAGGCTATATTCAATCAAAACTCTTACGCGATCCATGCATTTTATTGCAACTTTTGCCTATATCGCCTTAAGAAACAATATTAACATAATCCAGATGTTTATACAGATACTAATTCCTCTCTTGCTTCGCGGCGGTATATAAAAAGCGTATGATCAATATATAAAACTTTAATTCGGTATTTTCACCCTTACGTGTCTTGAAACTTAGAAAAGATATTCACTTACAATAAGACAATATAGGGCTAAAATAAATAATACTTCACCACTGTAAATAAAAAATAAAAAATAAACCAATAAAAAAGAGGGTAAAACCTAGAAGTAAAAAAAAATCATAAATAATAAAGGAAACATGACTCGAACTCAGGTCAACCCCACACTAACAAAACACGTGTCTTACGAAGCTATAACAAAAACATATGAGAAGTTTTCCAAGAGAGGCTGGGTATGGAGATTAATGGCTTTTGGTTTGTGATATTAATTTTAGAACAATTTATGTCTATTGATTTGTAGTTTGTACTTTGGTTTATGTCCTCCAACAAATATTTTGGAACAATGTGGTTTATGAAATCTGGTTTATGTGTGGAAACTGATTTATGAGATAAGGTGCAATTTTGGTGCAATTTTGAATGTGTTATGCTATTTGGTAAATATTCGAGTAATCAAACCAAGCAAAGACAACCATACCTTTTTTTTGAATGGCGAAAATTTCATTAAAAACTAAAGATCGCTAGTAAGATGCTAAGACGACCAGAACAAAATGATTAATTACACCAGAAATTAGAAAACGAAAAATTACACCAGTTGTACCATGCCAACTTATTTATTTTGGCTCCAGGGGCGGATCAACGTTTTTTTTAGGCCTAAAGCGTAACTGAAATTAGAAGTCTTTTTAAACTTTATTGTTAAAAACCCTCCTACATCATCCGAGCTTTGGTTAAAAAAGTTTTTGTTAATGTTTTATTCATTATTATTTTGTTGTTCATTATTTGTTTGTTCATCATTAATATGTTTAATGTTTGGTTGTTCATAATGTAACTGTTCATCATTAGTGTATTCATTGTTTGGTTTATTTACTTGTGCACTATGCGTATCTTTATCAATTATTGGTTGATTTTGTTTTTCGTGTGATTGTTCATTACGATTGTTTTGAGCATCATTTGATTGTTTATTAGGATTGTTTCGAGCAACATTATTTGTTAACTCATGCATTTTAACAATGACTTTATTTTGGATTCAATTAAAGCTTCTTGTTCTTTTTTTTTCTCTTTTGTCCAACCTGATTCATGTTTTCTAATTCTTGTTGACATGTTTGATCAATCTAAATAACTAAATGAACCAAAATATGAAAGCAACTTCGAAATCAACTTCAAAAGCAGTTTACAAACCAAATAAAGATAACATGAGCAATTCCCAAATCAAATATTTAAAAGCAAACATTGATTCAATGATTCTATATCTAATAAACAATAATAAACTAAAACACTTAGCAACTTGCAAATTAAATAAATAAAAAACAAAGTACTTAACCAAGCAAGCAGACGACACGACAGCTAAAGTCGAAGGTGAGCTATGAACAGTTCGCACAAATGCACAATCGCCTTATCTTAACCTTCTGGGCTTCCGGCTTGTCTTTTGTTCGTTGTTTCGGTTCCCTTCCCCCCGCCCAACCCCCCAATTACGAATCACTAATAATAAATTTTATTTTTTTGATGGGTCAGGTTAATGGTTCATCAAAAGGTTAACATGCAGGAAACACCAACCAATTATAGAGAAGATTAAATAAATAGAATATAACTTACCTTCTTAAAGGAATGGGGAAAGTTTAGTAGCCGTAGTCGAACAAATAAATAGAAAGTGGAGCAGGCAAGCATCCTCCCAATATCATTACACGGCTACTCGCAGTACAAAATCCGGATTACAAATTGAAGGTGAGTGACTCCACCGGATGTCCGACACGACAGCTAAAGTCGAAGGTGAGCTATGAACAGTTCGCACAAATGCACAATCGCCTGATCTTAACCTTCTGGGCTTCCGGCTTGTCTTTTGTTCGTTGTTTCGGTTCCCTTCCCCCCGCCCAACCCCCCAATTACGAATAACTAATAATAAATTTTATTTTTTTTGATGGGTCAGGTTAATGGTTCATCAAAAGGTTAACAGGCAGGAAACACCAATTATAGAGAAGATGTGCACACTGAGGCGGAGTCAAGCCACTTAGGTAATGAATCTTCTGAAGGTGGTAGTGGTGCTAGTGGTTTTCAAAGAAGTCCAAGCATAATATTAATAATTACTTAAATTATCTAATTAATTAGTTTAGAAGTCGATAGAGGTTTATTATCAAGAGCCGCCGATAGTGTCCACGGATTTGATATCTGAACTTGCCTATACTTTACTATATCACGACCGATACACTTGCCGATTGCGTGAAGTTTAGTAAGTAATTTCATATTTATAACTAAATTGTGAAAGTTGTTTTGTAATATATATATATATATATATATATATATATATATATATATATATATATATATATATATATATATATATATATATATATATATATATATATTCACATAAGTGTGAATCCTCTGACCATGCTTCTACCATGCTGAATTCATCTATGGGGTAGCCCCATCCACACATACCAATTTTTCCATACTGTTCAAAGGAGTAACACTAGGATTATAGTGAACCCTTCCAATGTTTTCAAAAGATTTTAAGCATATTTTGCATGAAATACAAACAAACCATGATCAGTTTATGTTACCTCTAGACCTAAGTAGAACTTAAGCTCTCTGATCTTTGTCATACCAAAACTTCTCAATCATCTTGTTTCGAACTTCTTGCAACATTTGTGGTGATGGGCTGGTGTAAACAATGTCATCCACATAAAGTTAGATGATAAGAACATCTACTTGTGCACGTTTCACATACACTGTTGGTTCACTCTCGGATCTTTCATAACGTTAACTGATAGACGGATGATTTGTCGGTGTTAATTACATGTAATTATATATATTTTAAGACTAAAAATATGACATTGTTGTGACAGTTGAATTCAAGCCAAGAATGAGACTGGGGTATCATATTTGCGTATGGTTTTATATGCATTTTCTTCGTTGATGGAGGAATTCAAAAGGGTTTTATTAGTCGGAAAACATGCATGCTTTAATGGATGTTTAATTACTTATGACCGTTCGTTTTATATAACCGATGGAAAGGAAGATGTGCCGATATTCACTTAATGGGTGCTGATATGCGTATTTTTATTAAAAAAGAAATTAAATGGCGTCCGAGAATTTGACTTGGGAAACTTGAAACCCACCCCCGACCTTTGGTGAGAATGGGAAACTATGGACTTTTATTAGAGGTTGTTTGATTACACTGACTTAGTAAGATCTAACTGAGTCAGAAGCTGACCCAGTTAGAAATTCTGACTAGGTATGCATCTGACTGAAACTTGCATGTTTGATTCAGTATCTGACAATAACCAAATCAATTCAATATTTAAAAAGGGAATTTTTTTACAAAACAGCTGTAGGTTTGCTCTCTATTATATAACAACAATGTTGTCTGTTACGAGTCAATCAATTTTAAATTTGATTTCGAGGGTTTCAAGGGAGATTTGATGATGATCTTTTTGTTTGATTCCAATTATTCACACGTTTGGATTCGAATCGACTAGTATTATCATTCACATCAATTGATTTGATGATTTGGTCAATAATCGAGTTAATATTTTAAACTTTTGAACAAAGATTTCGATTATGTAGCCCCATTGCCATCCCTAACTGGAAGAGTGTAACTTGATGGAAATTTAAGTTGTAAAATTAGAATCAGTATGAGCTGACCTGACCCGACCCGACCCGCTTAAAGCATGTTTTGTTCTGTCACGTGTTTCCGTTGAACCTGTCTCAAGAAGTTAATGTTCTTGTGGTGTTTGTTCTTTTGTCTCCCCTGAGGAGTTCAATAGACGGTTTTATCTTTGTTTTTGGCATACTCAGGTGGAACTCAAACGATGAAGCTTAAATGCTCTTGATTTAGTATTATTTTAATATAAGTGAAGTAAGTATTAAAGATGACACCTTAATAACAATAGGTCAAATAAATTCATTAATGTTTTATACATCTCCGGATATTCATAAGATATGACCTTGTCCAAATTACCATGAAAATAAAATTATGTTAATTAAATTTTTTTTAGAATAGGCAGGTCCGATTAAGATAATATCTATCATCCGAAGCAAGGTCGTACATTTACCGTTAAAAAAAACTGTTGAGAAAATTTCAATCTAAAATTTCCATAAAATTTGTTTAGAATCTATCAAATTGAAGGGTCATTACTTGTAGAAATCTTGAAAATAGTACGCAACTCATTACTTGTAGAAATCTTGAAAATAATTCCTGCAAATGAGCCCAATTCCGACCTAAATTACAATTTATAGTTATAACCTAATTATATTATCTAAATGTAAAAATTACTATCAGTCCAATATTTAAAAAACATAATAGTCATGACTACTTTGACAATTTTTTATTATCTTAACAGTAAAGTAGGTGTAGAGTATAGAGTGTGTATTTACTAGTAAAAATTCTCATCTAAAGGCATGTGTTACACTCTTGTAATTGAGTAAGCATTTGTGATGTGGCATGGGCATAGAATACGGGCCCTCTTGGGCTAAAAGGGACGTGGCCCTTAAAACATGAGTGTGGTCACGGGCGTTGCTTTGTTGTTTTAACTAAGACTATCAAAATTATATCATATCGGCTTTATCCACGCCCAAGCATGGACCATAAGACTAGAGTACTGCTAATATCTATAAACTTTTCAAACTTCTTATATTCTCTAAAGTTATAAAAACAATATATCTTAATTATGTTTCTAGCAATTAAATGCTAAATTATCAGAAATAAAAGTCATTCATCAATTTTTTTTAATAAAACCAGTAATAGAATCATATATCTAGTCAATTGCACTAAGACAAGTGCAAATTGATCTAGCCGTTTATGAGTTTTGTTTTCAAATAAGAAAAATATTCGGTTTCTAATTTTAATAATTAGTTTGCTAAACTCATTTTTATTATCATTGGGATACTAGTAAAATCAAAATAGTGTTTATTGATCATTTTATTCCCTTGCAAACCATAACGAACCCGTAATTATTTGTTTTTCGTTGACTATATAATAAGTTATTTAGAAAACCCAATTGTCATTTAATTAATTAAAGCCTAATTGTTGCCATGATCCCTGTATTCCATTGCAACTACAGGTGCACCAAGAGTTTCCAATCATTGTACATACTATTATTATAAAATTTAACTAAGATACTCAGATACTCATTACTATTACACACATATGAGACGAATCTGATTAATAAGTTTTGGACGATTAATCACACTAATTCAATAGTTAAGGTTGACAGGCGAGAAAAAAAAACAAAAAAAAAACAAAAAAACCGTTTCTAATAGGAATTGGTTTAAGCCGATACGATTTTGACTTGAATCAACGGGTTTTAAAACCAATCTGGTTTGTCTTAAATCTGGTTTCTGTGGTTTGTGCCTCTCTACATTCACAGACAGATGTCTAAACCATTTAGATATTTGCTCGCGAAACAAACAGTCTGAATAATTAAGTGCTAAACTATTCAGACATCTAAATCATTAAAAGACTAATTCAGATGCTACCAAACAACCTCTAAATGTTAATTGAGAAGTTGAAAACTAATTATAAAAAGTAATTGGTTTAATGATGTTTGACTTGATATGATTAGTGCCACATGCAAAGTTGTCGTTGCGCTATCAAATCTTCTTTTTGTAGTTAAAAGAGAAGATACTTTTATGTGACAATTATTGAATTGTGTTGATACATTTTTGTTAAACCTTTAAATATATACATTTCCTCACATTCCTTTAAGAATAATTAAATACTGATGTCTTAACTTCTCATCAACAACTAGTTTCAATCTAACTATTAATTGACAATATTCGACTAAGACGTGCTAACTCAAAAACAATTGGTACAAATAGTAGTTTATTTTGTTCGATTTGAATCATAAAATATCGATCAAATCAATAGCTTTAATATCATATTTTACAAATTTGAGAGAAAATACTTATACATTTCTAAAGTGTAGGCCATTAGTTCAATTTTCATTTAGCTGCAAAATACTCTAAATGAGCCAGAGGTTTTACCACAATAAATATTTGGATAATGAGTTTCCCTTGAAATGATTGACGGCACGGCCACCAACGTTGTCTGTATTTATTGGCGTGGGTGGTTTGTAGCCAATAAATTTACCCGGTTGACCTGGGCTTAAAGTATTCGTTGGACGTTTAAAACAAACACATCAAGATTTGCATATGATTATGTCTAATCTATTAAAATTTAGTATTAAAGAAAGAATATTATTTTACAATAGCACATCAAAAGTAACAAATAAGTAGTAAAATTACAAATATACCCATGTAAAAACCATACAACAAATAGATCTAAAGAGGACAAAATGGTCTACCCGACCGAGTCCGATGACTAGGGATAGTGAAATGCCTCAACCTTCCTTCTTGCTCCGTCAAATACCCTTCACATAAAAACACCTTCGAAAACTTGTCTTCGATCGCCCTATCGACGTCGTGAACGAACACATCTGTCTCCCCATCCGCCCTGTTCCGCCCCATCAACCCCGCCGTGTAGATCGCCTTCATTCTCCCCGGAGCCTCGTCATGGTACCCCGTCGGTGCATCGACCATTATTAAATCCCATTCCACTTCGTACACTTCCTGTGGTAAGTTCCCTTTCAATGACAACTCGCACCTCGAAACCCTTGGATCCTCCACCAACTATATATAAGAAAATACTCTGTTAGCGGAGACTAGAGAAGCTTGAGCTCAGCTTATAAATAGTTATTTACTTACTTTATAAGTATTTGATAATTAATATTATATATTATATATAATTAATATTATATAAATCTTTATTTTTAGGATTTAGTTCTAGTGTTTTTCTAAAAAGTATTTATCCAAACGTAATGGGTGGATTTCGAATATTTAAATCGGATCTCTACCCGAACCGAATTCTGAATTAGGTTTCGAATCAAATTCAAACGTATGAATTTCAAACCTTGCATTCTTTATTTTCAAGGAAAACATATATTTTTATTTTATATATGTTCTATTTATTAATATATTTTTTTTTACTTTTTATCATAATTCGATTTATTCTAAGCAATTACTTAAATTCGAACCGGATTTAAACCTTTAATTTTTAATCAGTTTTTCAAAGTCGATTCTAAAAATTTTATTTGAATAACACGAAAACCAAATCGATAAAACATCGTTTACACCCAAACTCATCCATCAAACGAGCTACAATGCAGAATCAAACTTAACACTTAGGGGCCCTTTAAGCTTGTCTTATTGAGCCTTAACGAGCCAAGGTCGAATAAAGTTTCTTTTGACTATTTAAATACAAAAAACAATTTTAAGTATTTCTTCTTTATTCAAGATTTTAAGTTATTTCTTCTTAGAACTTATCTAATGGTTAATGTTTTTTGAGCGGCAATTTTTTTTGTCACATAAGCACCAACTGATCATCATTTTTTAAACAAAAATATAAATAATGGTTAACGCCCCTTAATGATCATTCAATTATTTACTTAACTATGATCAGGTTTATAAGAAGTTATATCGTTATGATAAAAACGCTCCCCAACCCTCCTATAATGCCCCTTAACGCCCACAGGGTGATGTAAGGACGTTTAAAGGTGTCATAATACCCTTTAATGCCTCATTACATCTGCTCGTATGAACTTTTATAAAAAATTATAAGCTTTTATAAAAAACAAAAGATAAAACATAATGTATAGAGTTTATAACCACCTGACACTCCTCTCGTCTACCGATGTCCATCAAATCCGATGCACGCGCCACCTTAGTATCATAAACCACATGATACGACTCCAACGTCGGAAACTTGGTCTGAATCTGGCGTATCCACGCCTCATCCTCCTCAAGAAACACCGTCCGACCACCGTGGTTCAACGCCGCCCACATCGGGCTGTCGTAACCCAACCCAAACACCAAGAAATTGCACGGCGACTTCTTGTTCAGCACCCGCAGACTAACCGATATCTCCTTAAACGTTTGTTGCGGAGTTATGTTTGATGTAACGTAGTGCACGAGCGTCTCGGCTGTTGCCGGAGGAAGCTTGTTGCATGTTGTTGTTTGAGATGATTCGGGTGATAATGGGTTCGGGTTTGTGGGGCAGGAGGTGGGTCGGGTGGGTCGGGGGGATGATCGGAGGAAGAGGAGGAGGAGGAGGATGAGGAGGAAGAAGAGGGTGAGGATGATGGGTTTGAGGGTGAAGGTGAAGTTGGTTGATTTGGATCTCATGGTTCGATCTGTAAAGAGGAATTGAAAGTGTGTTATTGGTTTTGAAGGGGATGGAGAAAGAGAAGTGGGTGAGACGTGGGGGAAGAGTGAGATATATTAGTCTGGAGTAGGAAGGAAGAAATGTTATGTTAGTAGTTAGGTGGGGGTGGATGTTGGATGTAGAGGTACACGTGTTCGCGTCTCTAAGAGCATCTACAACAATTTCAAACATTAAAAACTCTTGTATTTCCTTCAATAATATGTCCAGTTTCAAACACGTCTCCATTTCCAAATCATCACCTATTTTTAATTCTAAAACATTAAATTACATATGTTTTATAGTGGTGGGTTCCACACTCTCATGTTTGCTTGGGTTTGGAATTCTGGACATGAAAAGCAAATTACAGAAGCAAACCTCATCTCCAATGGTGTGATGTTCGTTTGCTTTTTCCACCTCAGACTGGACGAAAGAAAACCCCCTTGATGTAGATGCTCTAAGTCTCGGATCAATTGGTTTGATAAGAGATGTGAAAGTAATAGGTTTGAGTTTTACTTGATGTAATATGGTTTAGGCGGGTTAGTGGTTTTATCATAGTGAGTTTTACGAGCATTGTTTGTGTTTATATATATGACGTGGATGACATTTCCTCAATGGATTTACCTGGATGATCAGAGTTACGGTATTTGTTGGTATTTGTTAGTCGTTCGAGTCAAAAGGTAAATGTGGTCTCGTCGACTAGGTTCGAGTCTTTAGAGTGACAATTTCTTTTTAATTATTCAGGTATCGTTTATTGTTGTGATTTAGAAGTTGAAGTAGATGTGTGAGTTGTTGTTTCAAAAAAAAATTAGTAATTAGGAAGGATATTGAAACATGGGGTGTAATTTTTGTAAGATTTGGTTATAAATGGTTAATAAGAGTAAAGTAAAAGAGGTATGATTTCAAATAATTATAACAATACAACTTAATTTGTGTTAATTAAGTAATTAGTTTGAGTGTTTTTCATTTTTTAATTAATTTATGGGTGAGAAATCTTATATGTTATGTAAATTTTACTTAAATAGTTGGATTAGTGGAGTGTCGCAATCAAACATTTTCAGTGGCTTGTAGTCTTGTACTGTTGTATAGTATACTTAACGCCAACTTAAACTAAACAAACTTTAAGGAAATGACTACGTTTGAATACAAATGTTAACATTTTTCTCCGACAATGTTTAACTACTTTTGCATATGTTGAGTTTGGGATGGAGTATTGAACATTAGTACATTACATTTGTATATGTCAGTTCTTAATTATAAAATGTTTAGCTAAAAAGTTATGTTTGGTATATGCCTATAACTTTTTAATGTTTAAAATGAATTATTATGTAAAGCTAGTTTATGCTTGACTTTTAGCAAGTTGGAAATATATACATATCTTCATGTGGTTGGTTTTGAAAAGATAGGGATCTATTTCTGCATTAAACTACATTATTGATTCATTAAAATTTCAGGTGTTACAGGAGAAAGAAGTCGCGAGTGACCAAATTGCGTCTAAAACTAACTTATCAAGTTATTAACACCTTCAAAACACAGGAACTGAACCTGTGACTGAGATTAAACTCTTAATTTCACCCACATTAGAAAGATAAAAATGTAATTAATCTTATATATAATATGTTAGGAGCTGTTTGGCAACTTCAGAATGATTAAGTGCTGAACCAATAAGAGGTCTGAACCATTAAGTGCTGAACCATTAAGAGGTCTGAACCATTAAGACCTCGTATATCGTTTAACTATTCAAAGGCAAATGTCTGACCAATTCAGATAATATGTATTAACGATTCAGCATTAGACCTCTTAACCATTCAGCATCAGTATAATGCTTAACCATTCAGAGGTAAATGTCTTAACCATTCATACATGTGCTCGCGAAACAAACAATCTGAACCATTAAGTGCTGAACCATTCAGACATCTGAACCATTAAGAGGCTGATTAAGAGGCTGTCAAACAGCCCCTTAGTTTAATCTAATAATTCATGTTCTGTACATTATGATTGAAGATGGAAGGTGAATAGTTGGAAGAATGTGTGGTTGGTGGAATACTTTTGAGTAAAGTTTAATTTTTAATTAGGTGTTAGGTTGGTATTTCTAATCTATTATATATCTTATATTTATAATATCTAAGTTCTAATATTCAATTGGATTCTTTGATCTATAATCACATGGTTAATCTAGCTTTTCACATCCCAAACTCCCAACGCTCACCATATCAGATTAGCCTTGTTACACTACAATGTGATTACATCTCGCTACAAATAATACATAAGGTCGAGCCTATATCAATACCTCTCTTTTGTTAGACATTTGATAAAGTTGGAAGCCGATCAAAACCTGCTCTCCATATGCTTGATCCGTATTAATCCTTAAATAAACATTTCCTGACTTATGTTTGGTAATTAATAGGCGATATACGATCTATCTGTTTAGTCATGATTTTATTTTCATTCGTCTTTAGAAATATAATCAAGAGCAAAGTTCTCAGGATCATTAAATAAACGATTGTACATCTAGTTAAATATCAAGAGCCACACACTCGTGGGTGTGTGTCTCCCATTCCAACTACAAGAGCAAACTCCTTAATTAGGAACCACATATTGTTTCATAACAGCTTGAGTAACTTTATGCCACAACGCTTGTATTTCATTGTGATTTGTGAAACCACCACCGACACTTACCTGGGATGTAATCTTATACCTTGTTTTGTTTACACACATACCTATAAATGAGGTCAAATAAACAGTTATATATTAGAGAATGCTATAAACACCATGTAACTAACTCGAAATAATTTAGACTACTATGATTAGTAAAGTTATCAACATTTAAGTAATGAAAAAAAATAGTACGCTTTATTCTCAAGTAATCTTTGACCGGCATTTAATTTTCTTCTATTAACTACTATTTACATTTTAAAATCATCAAATATGCACTCCGCATGAATTAAAACCTCACCAGTTGATGAGAAGAATACGTTGTTACCATCAGGATGTCTCTGTAAAAGTGTCATGATAAAATCTAATCTCAAAACATTAGTACAAAGCAAGAATATATAAATCTAAATATAACACTATCGTCAAGAGGCATAAGCTGAAAGCAAGAAAGTTCTCTAACACACTTTTATGATATATCAGACAGTAATCCTTGCAAGAATATTTAGCATTACCAACAACTCATTGTCGACGGAACCCATCAAAATCCCCAAAAATAAATAAAAAATGAAATATTGTACTATCCATCTATAATTAACTGAAAGAACCTGCTTTTATTACATCTATTATTTATCAGTAACTGCATAAAATAATTAGAATTTTAAAATGATTTACTTATATATATAGGAGGCAATTACTATACAAAGTGTTTTTTACGTGCGAAGCGTACGAAATTTTGGGGTTGAATTTTCACGCAATAACAAATTGATAATTACGCAAGACGAATTGCACCCGTTG
The DNA here is from genome assembly GCA_025215565.1 of Flaveria ramosissima. Taxonomy (NCBI): domain Eukaryota; kingdom Viridiplantae; phylum Streptophyta; class Magnoliopsida; order Asterales; family Asteraceae; genus Flaveria; species Flaveria ramosissima. The sequence continues at coordinate 68,694,647 of CM046029.1, read as the reverse complement.
AATTATCACGCAAAGATGGAATTATCATGTAAGAATATCTTCTTGCGTGATAATTCTACATTTGCGTGATATTTCCATCTCTGTGTGATTAATTCTTACACTTGCATTATAATTCCACCCTTAAGATTCATTCTTGCGTGATAACTTTGTACGCTTCGCACGAAAAAACAATTTGTACCGTAACATTTCTCTATACATATATATAGTTAACAAAACTTGTAAACTAATTCATGATGTGTACGTATTTTAATTTAGACTTCATACAAAAGTAAGATTTATGTAATAAGTTCAATCAAGTTATACAAAAGCTTATCTGAAAGTAACTTTCAAAATACTTGACTTTAGGGCATGCGGAGTCGTGAACGGGGGAGGGTGAGAAAAACCCGCCCCCGAGTGAGAACGCCACCCCCGAACCCAGATGAGAAAAAAAATCTTTACTAGATGAATATTCATCGGGTATCACCGTGATAAATTGCCCTTTGTGTTGCAGGGTACCCACCCTGCTCAAAAGTCAAGACCATTTCATTGTTTTCTTTTAAAATGTAAAACCACCTTTTTGTATAAAAACAAATACATTTAATTAGTTTGTAATTTCTAAATAATGATAATAAAAAGTTGTATTTAACATACTTAGAGTTTAGAAACAATAAGAAAACAATACATATAGTTTTCAATATTCAACACAAATTTAAGAATTTGATTTGATACGTAAAATATGAAAGCTAGATACAAATTCTTGTTCTTTATTATTATTATTTTTATGTATTTATTTACTTTAATAATTAAATAGGAAGTATAGATACAATTTTGAAAATTAATAATTTTAAAAAATGGAATAAATCTGGGACGACATCCTAAAAAAGGGGAAAAATTGTGATAAACTTATAAAAATGTGAAAAAGTGATGTGGCGTTGATGTGTCACTTGAAGAAAAACAAGACGACTGTCAATGGTCTTTTAATTCAAATATTCAAACCCGAGACTTCGATCTTATCATTGCACATGAGTTTTGCCTACATAAGCATACACATAAACGAAGATAGCATATTGTCACGACCCGCCAAACGCAGATCGCAACACCCTAATTTTTATCGATTAGGGGCACTTTTGAAGCATTCAAGGCTGCCCGGAAGACTCCGGAACAGCCCGCACAATTCTGCAACAACATTGCAGCATCGGAAGGCTCTAGAAGACCCCGCACAACACTAGAAGACGTTGCTTAAAGGGCTGCTATGAAGAAGCAACTTGTGCAGCCCTAAAAGACCCCGTAAATCTCTAGAAAGGACTACAAAAATCAACCAAGGAGCTACCTTGAAAGATCATGAGGTATCTAAAGAAATCCTTGTAAATATCTAGTCCTAGATATTATGCATAGACATATCTAGATATAAAAAAAAAATCTAGAAGGCATACAACTAGCATAAATAGGTTGGAGGTGCTTTATTTGCACCTACCTAAGTTCCCTGTGTTCTAGTAATACAAGCAATATACTTGTATTGTAATCTCACACCACAAGCATCTTACTTGCGTACTACAAATCTAATGTTCCCCTACAAAGACTTCCGCTGCATAAACCATCCACCCAAGACCAAGTAGGCTGACTTAGAACGGATCTAAGTGTCGCATGTGAGCTGAACAAATTAGTCCGTGATAAGTGGTATCAGAGCCAGGTTGATTCATTGGGATGGCATCTATTCCCGAAAAGGTCGTAGTCGCAAGCGTTGCCGGAGACAAAACCCGTGGACGGGAGGAGACTCGTAAAGGTGACAAGAGAACTCGAAGCATGTCCAAAGACTTGGTTGCAAGCATGGACAAAAGAGTTGAAGATGTCGAGGTAGCATTGTCCGAATTCAAAAACGAAATGGATGAATTCAAGGCTGAAGTCGATATCTTCGAGTCACACACCTACGACTCTTTGCAACATGTCTAGTCGTTAGGCAATGACTTCAATGAAATGAGAAGCGATCTCAAACTCGCCCTCTCCTTGATAAAGAAGGAGATGGAAGAAGCATTCATAAGGGAGTTGGGTCAACTCAAAGCTAACTTTGAGAGAGAAATCAAAGACTTGCAAACCGAACTAAGTGTTTGCAAGCGTGCACTAGCAACCGGAGGTGACAATATAATCCATGCCTCTACAAAGGTAGACATCCCCAAACCATCACCATTCGTTGAGAGGCAAGGGCTGTGGATGACTTTCTTTGGGAGATGGAGCAATACTTCGAGGCCATCATCATTGTCGATAACGCCAAGAAGATCAAGACGGTGACTCTTTACTTGAAAGAGACCGCAGCTTTATGGTGGCGACGAAAACACATGGAGATTGATAAAGGTACGTGCACCATACAAACTTGGACTGATTTCATAAAAGAAATCAAGAAATAATTTTGTCCAGAAAATGCTGAACTCGAAGCAAAGATTCGGCTTCGTAACCTAAAGCAAAAGGGTAGTATCAAAGACTACGTCAAAGATTTCACTACCCTTGTGCTAGAAATTCCAGACTTGTCACCAAAGGACTTTCTCATATACTTCATCGATAGCTTACAAACGTGGACAAAAACCAAACTTGAACAAAGAAATGTTCAAGACCTGTCCTCAGCCATCATTATTGCTGAAAGCCTGATCGACCATAATGAAAGGTGATCACAAAAACCCATCGTTATGGAAGATAACGATAAAAAAGGTGGGGGAGCGAGACCCCAGAATAATAACCAAAATCAAAATCGAAGATAAGATAATCGACGACCGCCCAGGTATGGAAAAGGGGTATAAGTAATCAAAGGATGTTTCCTTTGCGATGGACCGCACAATGCGCGGGATTGTCCGAAAAAGGCTAGACTAACAGCCTTGATCAGATCTGATGATGAACCATCAGAACCAGAGGAGGTTCGTCTAGGAGCAATGCAACTTCAACTGCTTAATACTTTAAGTACATTTGAAGGCAAGCCTTTGGTGATGGCAACCAATCAAACCCGACCGCAATCAAAGACAACCCGAAGACCGAATCAATGGGACTTCGGTTTGTAAACATGGAGATAAAAGGACAACCTGTGAAAGCGTTGGTTGATACCAGAGCAAGCCACAACTTCATCTCACCTAAAGAGGCTCGAAGACTTGGCTTAAGGATCACCACGCAGGAAGGATGGATCAAGGGCGCCTCAGGAGACCCCAAACCAATAGAAGGAGCAGCATGGGGCGTAAAGACAAAGATGGGAACGTGGACAGGCAAGCTGCACTTCTCAGTCGTCCCACTAGAAGACTATGATATCGTGCTAGGGATGGATTTCTTCCGAAAAGCAAAAGCCTGCCCAGTGACATTCATTAACACCATGTACATCATCAAGGGAGACCAAGTGCACACCGTTACCTTGGAGTTAGATACAAGGCGTCGAGGCAGAACCGTCTCTATCTTGAAACTCATGAAGACAACTCATGAGGCATCTAGGCAACACGACGAGGACGTCGTGGCATTAGGTGGGGGAGAATGTCACGACCCGCTAAAACGCAGATCGCAACACCCTATTTTTATCGATTATGGGCACTTTTGAAGCATTCAAGGCTGCCCGGAAGACTCCGGAACAACCCGCACAATTCTGCAGCAACATTGCAGCATTGGAAGGCTCTAGAAGACCCCGCACAATACTAGAAAGCGTTGCTTAAAGGGCTGCTATGAAGAAGCAACTTGTGTAGTCCTAAAAGACCTCGAAAATCTCTAGAAAGGACTACAAAAATCAGCCAAGGAGCTACCTTGAAAGATCATGAGGAATCTAGAGAAATCCTTGTTAATATCTAGTCCTAGATATTATGCATAGACATATCTAGATATAGAAAAATCTAGAATGCATACAACTAGTATAAATAGGTTGGAGGTGCCTCATTTGCACCTACCTAAATTCCTTGTAACTCAAAGCTTTGTACTTGTGTTCTAGGAATACAAGCAATATACTTGTGTTGTAATCACACACCACAAGCATCTTACTTGCGTACTACAAATCTAATGTTCCCCTACAAAGACTTCCGCTGCATTAACCATCCACCCGAGACCAAGTAGGCTGACTTAAAAGGGATCTAAGTGCCACACGTGAGCTAAACAAATCAGTCCGTAACAATATGCTATGTAAGCTTCATAGGAGGTAGAGGTGCACAAATCAATTCCAAACCCCAAAATCAGTTCGGGTTGGAATCGATTTAGTTTGGTCAACAAAAAGTCAAAACCAGTTTGAGTTTTAAATCAGTTCGTGTTGGAATCGATTCGGTTTGGACAACAAAAAGTCAAACCGGTTTGGGTCTTTTTGTGTTTAAAGTAGTTTTTTATTGATTTTTTACCACTTTTAAGCAGTGTTGGTTGATTTTGATCGGCGTTTTGGTTTAACCAATTTCATACCGGTTTCAATGGATATGATTATAGACCTGTTCCACACCTACAGTTTTTATCAGTTTCAAATAGCATTGGTTCTAAACCAGTAAACCGGTTTCAAATAACACTGGTTCCAAACAAGTACGTTTGGTTGGATGGTCGGTTTTGGTTCGCGAACCAGTTTGAATGGGCACCTCTAGCAAGAACCAAGTGATATATTATCAACTCCAAGCCTGAATTAATTCAATTAAAGGATTGAAGGCCTTTAGTTTTGAAGTATTTGGGCTATGAACTAAATTATGGGCTTAATTTATCTCTTATCGATTGGGCTAAAGAATGAGAAAATTAAGTGTTTGATTGATATGAAACCATTTTTCACACAAGGATTCTTTCTTTTAAACATTTAAAATTATTCATTCACTCCTCTTGTTTTATTCATCCTATTCCCTGCTACACCCACCACCATCAACCACCATACACCACCAACCACCACTTTCACCACCACCAGCACTATAAAAATTATAAAAATATGTCATTGTGACTATTAGATAAGTTAGTTTAATTATCATATTTTAATAATTAATCAATGACTCTTATAGATAAGTTATGCAATTATCAGTTATTGATAATTGCACTTTAGTCCCTCTATGAAAATATTTTGATAAACGATATTTTTTACAAGCAACTATAAATTGGAGGCTTATGATTTTATTCTTCTTGATGTTCATTTACTCAATTAGAACAAACATGATGATCATGTTTCTCTCATCAAAGTTCTAGAGAGAACACGAAGAACACCATAAACATAAAATCTCCATCATAATTTGAGCATTCGAAAGAGATTCGAGAAAATTTTTACCTATGGTATCATCAAGAAGACTATGATTGAAAATTTAAAGAATGAGTTGATTTTCTAAAGAAAAAGAACTTCAATTGACAATAAGCTTTTTCTTAGTTGAAGAATAGAGGAAATGAAGTCACCCATATGTATAAAATGAGATGGATCCCTTATAATGGTGTTTCTAAATCTTAACATGATGTTTTGGTGTATATTTCTTCTTGGGGTTTTATGATTGTGTTTTCCTTTTCATTTTGATGTAATATTGGTGATTCTTGTATAGGGTCGTGCTAGTTTTCCCATAACATCTTAAATAAACTATCTTTATTGTTGCTATCAAAAGAAATGTTTTATTTTATATAATCAATTTTTACTCATGGCCCACTCATATTAAAGTCGTAAACGAGTCGAGTTGGCTAGTTTATCCTGACCATAACTAACCACTTATCTCTCTCTGATGTACACACACAAATACACAAACACGTTTATTTCACTTTCAATCGGTACGTTCCATAGTAATTACCACCGATTTCCTCTTTGGGTCCTCCATTATCATCCCTTATGATGCTTTGCTCCCGCATTATTATACTTTCTGCAAAATCCACCTAACCCCTTCTCAATTTAACCAATAAAGATTTCAACTTTAGGGCCAAATCATCAAGAAATCAAGATACAATACGATCTTGATGGATCCGTGGGCTGTACAGATCAAAGCTGCAGCACCATGCCCTTACATATCCAAGACTAATCACTTGTTCGATAGGCCTAATTCTTCATGGAGATCATCAAAGATGGCTTCTTTTGATGTTGCAAAAGTGTTCGACATCAGGGTTCATAGGGGAACTGGTTCTTATCGTCATTCGTTTGTTGTGCGAGCTAATGGGAAGAACAATTCGCAGAATGGTTCTGATTCATCGTCTTCTGCAGGTGCGATTTATGTTTTTCTTACTGTTTGATATTTAGGGTTTCTTTGAATTCGAGCTTTGTTATGAAATATGCTTTGAAATTACGATGATTGGCATTAATGTAGATGATATTGGTGTTAATTTTGGTTTTTGATTATCGAATCAGCGGGTTGTTATGAATGTATTGGAAGCTGCATTTGATATAGGAGAGTTTGTTGTTCATAAAGTGAAAGGGGATCCATAACATGATCATTTATCCTATGATAGTAGTTTAGAATAATTTGAGTTAGGTTTTATAGTTCTTGTCGATTTTACTAACATTGATATGAGTTAATTAGTTATTTTGAGGTTTTATTTTGAGCCGAGGTCTCGGTGAGTGTAGCATCTCTATTCCCTGGGATAGAGGAAAATCTTACCCCAAAGGCCTAAACACAACAAACTGTTATTGAGTAAGGCTATACTGGGTACGTTTGTTTATTTGTTTAGTTATTTTGGCTTTTCGAACCCAACTTCGATGGTAACATAAAGTTTGTCTGCTTAGGAGGGGCAAAGTTGTTTAATAATAAGCATATATCCTAAATCACCTTAAATTACTATGTGAAACAAGTCAAAAGATGTAGATTAGTAAAATAATAATTAAATGTTGATATCGATGTTTTGTATGTGGCCGAATGCCATCTAACTTTTTCAAGGGTGTAGGTATGTCTATTGCATATATACATTGTATTCTTGTAGATGTTGCAGACTAGTATTGACAGTTGATCTGCTCTCATCCAAGTATTTTAGGTAAATGGATGAAAGGGCAATAATACGTGTTCCAAACATATGCACATATAGCACATGCCTATAAACTTATGTTTATGTATACACACATATGAAATCTGCTGATCTCAAATCCATTTGTGACCATTGGATTTATTTTCTTTGTATTTCACGTAAAATGTCTCTAGCTACTTTGGTCCCGTATCTTTGAGGTTGCTTTTTTCATTAAATGTTAATAGTGATAAAATCCTGGTGATTATTTGAGCAAACCATCTATGCACTACATAAAAACTCTCCTTAATTTTACACTCACACACACATTTGTGTATACATATAGTCATACATACTCATACACATATACATACTGTACGCACACACGTCACATATATGTATCTTTGTTTTTTGTCTCTTCTTTATGTCACAAAGTAAATGTAATTTGACTTGGACACATTTAAAGATTTATGTGATGCTTAGTAAAATATCTAACTAACCCCTGGATGACATGTGCTTTTCGTATCATTATTACCATCTTTGTAGATAGAATAATTTTGGATAATCTTTAGAGTAAATTACATTTTCCGTCCCTACTTTATGTGGGTTTGTGCCATTTTCATCCCTGTAACCGGATGTGAACATTGGAAGGGACCAATATACGCTCATCTTTTCTCACCCAACTTTTTCTTCATTAGTTCTTATGTATTTTTCAAACCCAAACTTGTAAAAGTACTCCTTGAGTTTTACTAATTTGGGTTTAAGAACATACGAACTCAAGAAGAAAACTGTGAGCAAACAAGATGAGGGTATTTTGGTCATTTTCTGGTCATGAGTGGTGCGCAACCCATTTCATGGACGAAAATGGTACAAAATCACAATAAGTATGGACAATAATGTAGCAAATGAAGTTTAGGAACCTATCAATAATTTCCAACTTATCACACGGATGGAAAAATGTAATCTACTCTAATCTATAATGTGCTTTATTTATTACATCTTAATTTAGGGTTTTTTCTTGCAAATAATAGGCGATGGTGATCATCCGGTTCCAGAAGAAGAGAACCTCAAAGGAAATAATCCTGCTGAAAGCAACAAACCTACAGATATGGGTTCTCCAAAGTCCCACAATAAAACCACTGACTGGAGAGAGTTTAGAGCCATTCTCTATGTGAATCAACCGGTAATATATTTCTTAATAGCTCTCCATGTTCCTTAGGTATCACCATCAACTAAGTTGAGTAGTGGTGTTAAAGTGAGTGGGTTGGGTTGCGGGTCAAAATGGGTCAACTTGAATAAGGGTCATTGGGCCAGATTGGTTTGATCCACGTACACTTTTTCTCCATTTTTTTATAAATAGTTAATTCATCAGTTATGATTACAAAAATAATCTCATTGCTATAATTATTCGAACATTTGAATAAAAAGATTTGGGAGGTTGTATGCATTAAAAATGGACAATTCTGAACCGCTCTAACTCTTTATATTTAAACCCATTTGAGATAAAACACAACCCACACAAATGGACTCATTTACAAGTAAACGGGTCGAAATTGCCACCTCTATATAATTATTAACATGTTTTTACAAATAGTTCGTACAATATCCATGATGTTTTGAAATGGGAAAGGTAATACGAGAGTGTTTGGATGTGTGTTTTGGAAACTGATTAATTAACCATCACATTAATAATTTTATCTGAGTGAAACGCTTCTGCTTATGATTATCTGATTTATATAGGGGTCATATACTCCGTTTTACACAAGCGGCAACAAAATCAATTATCAAAATGGTAGAGTAAATTTACTTATATAGCATCAAATGTGATTATTACAACTTATTAATAGACTGATATCATGTAATCGCTTTCAAATAACTAATTTGTTGGGTATGTTATATAGTTAATGCTTAGCAAACAAGATGAAGGGGCAGTCCAAGAGTCCAAACGTCTAGGATCAAAATGGGCACACCCCCTGACCACCCCCGAGACAGGCTGCGTCCTTGTTGCAACTGAAAAGCTTGACGGGGTTCAAACCTTTGAAAGATCAGTTGTCTTCTTACTTACCTCGGGAACCCGACACCCCCAAGAAGGCCCGTTTGGAGTAATAATAAACCGACCCCTTCACAAAAAGATCAGAAACATGAAACCCACAAATCACCATTTAGCCACCACATTTTCTGACTGTTCATTGCATTTTGGTGGCCCTCTTGAGGCAAGTATATTCCTGTTAAGAACAAATGGGAAGAAAAGCGTCGTTGATTTCGAAGAAGTTATACCTGCTTTATGTTTCGGCTCCCGAAGCAATTTGGAAGAAGCTTCTGCTTTAGTGAAAACAGGGGTTTTAAAACCTCAAGATTTCAGGTTTTTTGTTGGGTATGCGGGCTGGCAGCTTGATCAGCTTAGAGAAGAGATTGAAGCCGGCTTTTGGCATGTGGCGGCTTGCAGTTCAAATTTGATTTTTGGCAGGACCCAGAGTTCGTCGTCAGAGGGTTTGTGGGAAGAGATTTTGCAGCTTATGGGCGGGAGTTACTCGGAGCTGAGCCGTAAGCCAAAGCAGGATCTATAGTTTTTATTTTAAAGTTACTTGAGTTGAAATAAAATGGAAGTATTTAAGGTTAAAGTTGGTAACTTCACTATTTTGTAAATATTTTATAAGTTGTCTTAAGTTGTACAGAATGGACAAAGTAGAAATTTGCTCTTTAACTTGTAGATGAACCCTATGGTACTTGAGAGCTATAACTTAGAGGATGCTTGTTCAAGTGGGGGAATGAGAATGAAAAAGGTGATGTTTGGTTCATGTGTGTATGATATGCGAGTTCAAATGAGAATCATTAACCAATTAAGAAGCAAAGGAACCATTTTTTGGTCTTTGATCATGGAGCGGATGAGAAGGAGACTGTAATCGTGATTCAAGGGCCCAATGTCGTTCACTTGTTTCCCAGTTATTAAACGGTTCTGATTTAAACATGCGACGAGTGTATGGTGAGGGCATCACAGAATTATAAACACCCAAACAACAAAGAAACCACTTTTCTTGACCCATGAATCATAGTTCATAAATAACTACTTTGGTTTTAGAAAGTGTGAGGCGTTTTGGTTATAAGAAACCACTTTTCTTGACCAACGGTTCTCAAACTACCTACTTTGATCACAGTGACCGGCAGCTTATTATACCAAGCATCATTTTTAGCCTTTTCCATTCTTTACCCTTTACACCATTCAACCAAAGTTACCAAACAGGCTATTATAAAGCTATAAGTATATTTTTCACATTTAATTGTCAGTAGTTTACTTCTATATAGCTGTTTTAGGAGATGATCAAGGGTGTAAATGGATTGCCTACACCCTCTTTTGTATACTTTATCCAACGGGTCGAGTTTGAAGTTCAGAGTTCAAAATGATTATGATAAAGAATAACCAAATAATTTTACAATAAACTGTTGTGGATTATGTTAAAGTTAATCCAACATAATCCTTTTTTAATTAGGAAACACCATTAGCCCATTCCTATAACACATGCAGCTGTTTATTTCAACTGCAAAGCCGCTGAATCTCAATGGCAAATGTGATTCAATTTCTGTACTTTACAACGGTATGCTCGACTTACATGTGGTGTCAGGTGACCCTGTCGTGAACGCCACATCATCAACCCATTAGAATCTTCAATCGATTTTGCTTCATGTTCCATTGCAGCAATAACATCTCTCACTTCAAGGTCAAACATCATCATTTGACTTCCAGTTAGAATCAGATCACAGTAGATTGTCATGCCAGTCTACTTCTGGCCTTGTCTGCACGTGCTTTCCTAACTGCTGCTTGAATCTGTCTTTCGTGTTCTTTAAGCATGTCTTCTGTGCTTCCGCCTGGAGGCATCAATGGTCCAGAATAAACCCTGCTAATCTTCTTTTGATGACCCTGAAAAAAACGAGTCATAATTTTGTTAAATAATCAGCTTCTTTACTTATGAATGGTTCGATTTAGGTTATGTTCTATGTCAACGAGTCAAACCAAAAAAATGGCTAAAATGGGAACGGGTCAAACAAAAAAGTTTAGCTAAAATGGGAACAGTTGGTCGAAGTCTATTATTAATTCGTACAACCTCCTAAGTAATTGTTTTTACAATCATAACTACCTCCTAAGTCATTGTTTTTACAATCATAACTACTGCATTAATTAGTTGTAAAAGTTTATAAAAGATGGACAAAAAGTGTCCCAACCTGTTTCAACCCATATTAAAACGACTCACCCTTGATCTGTGAACCAACCCACATTTAGGAACAAGCTTACCGTGGTGTCTTTGCCGCGCACAATGAGCCTGGTGGAATCTTGTGATGGATGCATGTTGGTCATTGGTACTTTTAGTGCAGGATCCATGTGTGAAAGTACCATTCTTAAACTTGTTCCAATCACGTCGTCTTTTAGGTTATTAGTCAATGTTCCTACAGCACTTTGGTGGATCTCAGAGTTATAATAGGCAAATCTGCTCTTGGCTATTCCATTCTCCTCTCGAGGGTTGTATTTTCTCTCCACCACCTGTCCCTAACATGAATAAATGGGCGTTATCAAGACGATGGATTTCAATTTTCAAGTGAACAAAATGACAATTTTGGCATGTTTACTTGTAAGTGAGTAGATTCTAACGGTCCATTGGGTAAAAGGAAAAAGTTTAGCTAAAGAATGTGGTTGACAGTGTCTCAATGAATTGAAAGCATGTCATGTAAACCTCTCACGACTCGTACCAAATTCAGTTTTGAATTAAGGGTGTCAATCATGTCGGGTTGGTGGGTTGTCAAGTTAAATCGTTGAAGCAAAACACAACCCATATATTTATTTCTATCAAAGACATCAATCCTAACCCGAAATCACACTTAAAATAATGTAACCCAAAGTTACCTTTAAATCATGTAACCCAAAGTCACCTTTAACAAACAATTTGCCAAGTTGTAAACAGGTTATAAGAAAGTTGTAACCATGTTAAAATGGGTTCCAAGATTGTAATAAATTGGTTAGTCGGGTCGTAAACCTGTCTAACTAAATGGGTTAATGGGTTGACCTGTTTAATTAAACGGTTAAATAGATCAATCCAAACATGACACTGTATCAAACGATTAGATATAACAACCAAAGTCCTAAACATTTCTATGTTGTGTTTGAGCCTTGAGGTCCTGTCAAGAACTGTCATGTCACCACTAGTTTTGATTTGTTACCCAACCCATCAATTTTACAAGCTCTAGTGAAAAGATTCAAGTTGTCAGAACTGAGAAAGGCACCTGTGCTTTAGATTGCGCTTTCAATTCCCCAGCACCCATCCTAACAGATTCAGGTACATGTCCTTTCATAGCTTCAGCTTTCCTCCTATACAAATTGACAATAACATCGAATAAAGACACAATATATGGTGCTTTCAATAGGTGATAAAATACAGTTTTTTCCCGACAGGGTCATTTTTGTGTCTTTATGTCTAACTAGTGAATTGTATGTACCTTCTAGCTTCCTCTTCTCGGTACCTAGCATCAAACTCTTTACTTGGAGGATATACGGGTAAATCGGATGGATCACAAGGAAGAGGTTCAGTTGTGAAGAACTGGGACATAACAGATTTTCCTTTATCAGTACTATATCGACAATAAGGGCAGCTATAAACAAACAAAAAGAAAACACATGCATGCCATAACAGTAGGTTGACCTGTTTAAGTATGGATTGATTCATTTAAGTACAAAACATAAAACCTATATATTAATATTTATAAATATTACACATACAATCTGACCCTCACTTTTATCTATCAAAATGGTCATTCCATACCCTACACATCCCACAATGGGTCAGACCATGATCCATTTGGTTGGATGGTGGGTCAAATCATTAACGATTTGATCCAAATCTGACACACCTACCACAACAAATTGTTACAAAGGTCTCAACAGGTACCAATTTTCTAAGAGAACTGAATTAATCTCACAAATGGAGTTCACTTTAAAGTATACCTCACTAGAGAGTGCAGAAGTTGCAGTACCACGTGCATCTGGTTCGATTGCCAGAAGGGTTTCTAAAAGCTCCAAAGCAGATGGAGGCAAGTGTTGTTGGAATGTCTCTGTGACACGACGTTTATATGGATGTTGAGGTCTAAAACTAGTTGCATGAGGTAACTTTGATGTTCTCCAATATTCTTCTGAGGGTGAACCACAAAGCTTGAAGATTTTATGTATTTGCTCCACCTAAGATTCATGTTATTAGTAAGTGTAATTAAGCAAATGAAACTGTAACTTCAAAAGACACAAGTAAGAGGGTTGAGATTGTCGCCTAGTTCATGAGTTCATTTTACTTAGATACTAAACAAACAAACATACCCAACACAAAGTATATTCATGCAGTAGGGTATGCGGTTAAAGTACTAAATGCATGACATACCTCTGTTCTTCCTGGCATGATGGGCCTTCCAATAAAGAGCTCTGCAAGAATGCAGCCCGCACTCCACATATCAATGCCAACACCGTATGAGGTTGAACCAAATAAAAGTTCGGGTGCTCTATACCATAAAGTTACCACCCTACTAGTTAATGGTTCTTTTTGACCCGGTTCAAATCGTGCAGCCAGACCAAAATCTCCAATCTTGAGAACTCCATCGTTGTCAACTAGAATATTTGAACCCTTGAGGTCACGATGCAGAATACCACGAGAATGACAGTGCTCCAATCCACGAAGAAATTGTTGCATATAACATTTAATCTACAAACATAAAACATTAAGATACAGAAAAGTTAAGATGCTAACTTCGGACTAAGGATAAAATAGGCCAGTTATCGAAAAAAGATTATTTATAAATATGGACAAGATGTGGTCTTTTCAACCCATTTACTTATGAATAGACAATATAGGTTATATTCTACTTATAACGGGTGAAACGAGTTAATGAAAAAAATGAATGAACTAAAACAGAAACAGGTGAAGTGGGTTGAAAGTAGTGAACTAAAACAGAAACGGGTGAAGTGGGTTAAAAGTAGCCCAAAGTGCCTTTTAAATTGCTTCGTTCAAAAAAGTAGGGCTTTAAACTAAGGATCAGGTAAAATGCGAATCTGATAAGTTAGTTTCTAATAATTCATGAAATTGATTAGAATATTACTGCAATTGTAAGTAGATTTGAGATCTATAAATCTTTCTTATTCATAGTTGTATAAGCGCTTTTTGTTGGAATCTTTTTTTATCTTTTAAGGAATTGGTTAGTCGTCCAGTAACAAGCAAGAATAGGAGATTTTATTCGATAAACGAAAAAGAACAACGAATGAAATAATTGGAATCACTAATGCATGCATTGTTGATTGTAGTTGTGATAATGTTTCTTTAAACATGTCACAAACTATTTACAATATTTTTGTTGTACCAAAAGTTACCTGTTTTAACCCAACATCCAACCCTCTCCAACTGCTCTTCTTTCCACCTCTAATAAGAAATAATCTATAGATATTCAACATGAATATGAAATAGAAAAACACAGGATAAGAAACCTGTGGCAGGGTGAACTTCTTGACTTTCTGAGAATGTAAAAGCCCAACAAGATCATGCTCCATATAATCAAAAACAAGATATAAGCTGCCTGAAAACTTTGAAGTAACCAAAGCCTGAAGCTTCATACAATTGGGGTGGTCTAATCTGCGCAATATTTGAATCTCCCGGGCCATAAAACGGACACTTTCTGGTTCCATATTGACAAACCGCACTTTCTTTATGGCAACAATCTTATCATTTTGCAGATCTCGGGCTTTGTAAACGCTACTATATGTTCCTTGACCAATCTGCAGTGAGAACAATATAATATATGCACAACATATCAGCTTATGCTGATAATTTTGCGTCTAAATGACTACTTTGTCAAATTCTGAAGTGAATAAAAATGTTTTAAACAAAAATTTCAGATTGTGTATCAATGTTCCATATGTTAGCTGAAGCAGATTTGTATCGTGATGTGATACTAAACAATCAGGATAAGACAATTATCAATAATAAAAATATTAGTTTAGTTTGTTCAATATCGTGCCCAGATGTGCTGCTGCTGTTTTAAGTTGTAGTAATCAGATAGTTTAAGTGATTGACAAATTCAGACTGTTTAAGAATTTAATAGATATCATGACCATAAATGAAATTTTCGAAAGATGATGAGACATTAGTAATTAGATAATCAGAAGCTGAATATGTTTATATAACTACTAAAACCTAATTACTCCAACCTAATAATTACAATTATCAAACTTAATTAGCATTTGTGTTTGATTTATTCCCAAAAGTAGGTTAACTATCCAAAGAACACAAGTACTGTGAATCAGTTGAAAAAGAATCAAACAGACAATGATGTTGAACATATAGTAAGAACACATAACAAGAATGATGCAACATAAGATAACTATGAGACAGTATGTACTGACTTTGTCAAGCATCTCATACGAGTCAGCACTGCGGGGAACCCAACCTTGTACAGCTTCTGAAGCAACTGAGGTTAGCCATGATGGCCATCCTGCTGCCTTTTGTGTAGCTTGCGTCCCACCAACTATGCTTTTAATCTTTTGTATCCGTTTTGAACCAAGAACCCTTTCAGATAACGACTGTTTACGGTTATCTTTCTGTTTCTCAGTACCATTTTGTGATACACCCTCTTTGTTCACAGGATCTGCCACCTGTACTCCAATAAACTTGCCCTCTTCTTCCCTACCATTTCTTCCTGTTCTACAGCTTGATCTTGAGCAAATCCCACCCATTTTGCTCGCTTTTAAAAACCGTTACAAGGGTTTATCTCAATTGAATCAAATTTCAATTGTGCAAAACGTCCACCACTCAATTTATGAAATCATTGAACTTCTTCACATGAGTAACTTTCATGATGATTGTTAATTGCAGCTCTTTTGGGGGAAAACAAAATGCAAGAAATTCTTCATGCATTTAATTTCCCCACAATCCTACAATTCCAAGCTTTCTACCCCAAGATACACGCGTATTTTTTTTATTAAAAAGCGGGAAAATTCAACAAAGAATCTCAATGATATAAGGGGAGCTTGTAATTATACTCAAAATCCCAAATTTTTGGTGTAATAATCAACCCACGATGTCGAATCATTCATATCAATGCTACAACAAATGAAAATATCGATCAAAGCCCAATGTAATCAACAATAAACAGAAGATATCTGATTTATAACAGAAAGAATAGGTAATCAGAACTCAGGACCAGAAATCATGCATCCAAAAGATCCAAATTTCTATTGAAATCCACACAAATCAAAACAAATATTTATTTGTGTGCAAGTAATTTGTATAAAAAAATATGATGCAGGGATTTCTGGTCGTTTCTGCGAGGTAACCTAGAAGATAATTTGGGGGTTTCAGATGATTTTCCCTCTCTGGTTTCCCTGCGCAACTGAATTTAATAACTAATTTGACGCAACAATTATCTGTAAGTCCAAAAATGGAAAGATCATAAATGAGTAGAAACACACTGTATGATATCGATCCATTATATTATGTATAATCAATCATATGATTATACATCAAAAATTGGTGATTAAAAACGGAATAATAGCTAAAATTCTTACAGAAAACATGGGGAATTAGGTTTCGAAATCGATGGCGTTAAAGAAGAATTCAAACGAAGCCCTAGAAATACGGTCGACCCGAGATTCACCATTTGTAGATTGTAGTGACGAAGCTTTCTAATGGCGGGAAATATGGCATTAGCTCAAATACCGTTTACATTTATGGGTTTGGTCCTTCAACTCTTTAGTACTTTCATGTTGAAGTCCCTGTGGTTTAAAAGATGTAAAATATAAGCATTTCTTTTTCTTTCTTCCTTGTGGGTTAATAGCCGATGATAAAACTGTCTCACACATATGGAGTATCTATTGGTCAATACAAATTGAATTTGATGGTATTAGTTATAGTTACGTATGATGTTTTGGTTATGTCTGTTTATGATCTTTTGGTGTTACAAAAAATCTGTTTGAGATATCTGAACTTAAACACACTTAGAATATAAATTGAAAAATCAAAACTATGCTTTTAGCAGTTTTATAACTTTAATAATTAAAAAAGTTTAACTTCTAACATACTTTTGTACTAGTATAAAAAAACTGAAATAAACCAATGGCAACATGAAATGAGAATAATCAAGACAAATTTAATAGCTTGGCTCTATCTTTTTTTCCTTATAATTGCTAACTCATACGTCCATTAATATCATCTAAAAGTTTACGTGTTTGTTCACTGTATATCAAACTTAACAAATAGACATACATTTGTACTTGGCTCCTTTTAGTCAAATTAATAATAATAAAGAAAAAGCTTGATTTCATCTACCATTTTTAGAGACAACATTTTTACGAGAAAGTAAAGGCCCTCGGGCTTTTCAATGAGACATATTCATCGCTCGATATGAGTTTGATGAAAATACCAATAATACTTAGCTCAACTGGTTAAGGTGAGCTACTTATGATATGTAAATAAAAAAAAAGTCATGAGTTCAAGTCTCACTTTGAGTAAAAATTGCTCAGAGTTGAGCTTAGGGGTTTTCTCAGCAATGATTTTCCTCCTGAGGAGGGGGTGCGATTCCGGCTGAGAAGCGGATAGATGGATCTGATTAAAATAACATATATTCTTCGAATCATGATTGTATATTTGCCGTTAAAATTTTTTTGATGAGAATTGACCGGGTGAGTGAAAAATATTTAAGATTTTCTATTTTTCAAATCGAAAGACGCTATAGTTTACACAATTAAACCACAACGATCTATGCAATCTATTGAAACCATGATACATATCTTCTGTTGGCAGTCCATGTGGCAGCATGCATCACACCATCCGTCAGCGACAACACAACACACGTGTCCCCCACCCGCATAACGACAACCCCACCACCACCACCACCACTACCACCACCAGACCCCCTGCCATCTTCCCCACCGCCGCTTCAATTCAATTCTCATCATATATCTCTCTCCATCTCTTCTTCAATTTCCTCTGCACATCAATCCAATAATAATAATATCATTATTATCAATGGATACCATCAACTCCGTCCTCAATTGGGTCGTACCACCTGCGAGTCTCGTCATGCTAGCCTTCTCATGGCCCGCGTTAACCTTCATCAACACATGTGAGAAGATTTACTATACGTTCTTTGTTGAAGATATCGGAGGTAAAGTTGTTGTTGTCACCGGAGCTTCTTCTGGGATCGGTGAGGTGTGTTACTAGTGTTGTTTCTCTGGTGAAATTGTTGTTGATTTCGGAATTAGTTATGGGAGTTTGGGTTCTGATGAGTTGTTTTGTGTAGCAAATTGCGTATGAGTATGCTAAGAGGAGAGCGAATCTTGTGTTGGTGGCTCGGAGGGATCAACGGTTGCGTGGGATTAGCGAGAATGCGAGGCGATTGGGTGCGCCCAATGTGTTGATCATGGCTGCTGATGTTGTTAAGGAAGAAGATTGTCGGAGGTTTATTAACGAGACCATCGGTTTCTTTGGGAGAGGTAATTTCTGACACGAACCGAAACACTAATTACCCGGAAATAATTAGGTTTTAGGTTGTCATGTTAGCGGCCTGTTTAATTAATTGGTCGTGTGGTACTCGATTCGATCTTGTTAACCCGTTTAATTGAAGAACTAGACCCGTGAACTTGTTTAACTAGTTTTTTACAACTCTAGATATTAGCATGTTAGGGTTCTAGTGGTTTAACTCGTCGTACCAATACGATTAGCACACCTAGGTTAGATTCTAGTTTCGAAATCGATTTTGGATGATAAGTCTTGTGTAGGCTACAAGCAAAATGATCGTCTTAAGTATATAAAGAAAAATTACATATTTACCTTTTCTGACCCTGAACTTATTAAATAATCGAAATTTCTTCAACTCTCATAGTCATTAACTTTATGAATTTAAACTACATGAGCACTTCTAGACACTTTTCGTCTACCACACGTTTTATTATAGTTGATTTTGTGGTTCTTATCATTCAATATTACATATTGGGGAGAGTTCCATGCAAAACACAAATTTTTATTTGCATAAAACACAGTTTTTGCGAGAAAAATATTTCATTTTCTCAATTCAAAACTTTATTAAAATATAAGAAAATATTTTAAATCTAATATTTATTCATTAAGTTCAAAATTTTATCCTACACATGTGTAATTCATGTGTAAGTTATATTACCTTCACATAATCTACACATGTGTGGGTAACATTTAAAATTTAAAAAGAGAATTACACGAAATGCCCATGTTCTTAGGTTTGTTTTCACTTTCGATCTAAAGGTTTGTCATAACGTAAACCAAATGGTCCTCGACGAAATGAATGAAGAGTTAACTTTTTGTTAGCTTTTTTGTTATGACCATTTTACCCTTATATTATAAACAAAAAATAGAATAAATGTATTTATATTATATTAATATTAATAAATGAGTGAACCCGTCCACACCCCATCTTCATTCTAAGGTTAGCCGCCTCACCATCGCAGCCCACCACAGCCTTTGGCGAGAAGTTCCAGCGACGCTGGTCACAACCAGGATTTGTCAGATTAGCAATCCATCTTCATTCGCATCGATACAAGCTCTTGTGGGGATATCCATATTCATCTTCTCCATCTTCACAAACATGTCTCCCTATCTTTCTTGTTTTCTGGTAGACCACCACACCACCGCCACTAACGCCACATCGTTGTCACCGCTCATCATCTCCAACACCCCAACTTGGGCACACCACCACCGGCGCTTGTCATCTATAAACCACAAACATCCGGCCGCCACCGTAAATCAAACCACATTACTGGAACCTCTTCATCTCCGTGAGAACTACTAACAGTTACCGCTTCACCGTCGCTTGAAACACTCCACCACAACACCTATCTCCGCCTCAATCAGCCACCATCACCCCTTGGGTTCAGGTGGTGGTGGTGGTTAGCGGCTGGTTTCAGGTGGTGGTGAGAGATGGGTTTAGGTGAGTGTATGACGGTGGTGAAAGATGGGTTCTGATGACGGTGGAGAAAAGTGTGTTCAGGTAATGGTTGGTGGAGCGGTGCGTAGGCAGGGCCGGTCCTGAGGATTTTAATGTTCTGGACGAGCCAGAAAAAAGGCCCCTGGTCCCTAACGACTTAAATTATATAAACTAATTTTTTTTAAATGAAAACAAATGTTTTAGCAATAAACATAGCAATATCATAGTATTACAATGACATACCATAATAGTTAACCAATAACTCGTGAAGCTCTCCTAGCAACTTAAATTTCTAACAATTACCCAATTCTAAGTTCTAATATATAAATTCTAACGAAACACATAAACAACATTATTATATAATTATACAAACCCTAAATACCCTAGTATAGAAAGCAAACTAGAATTAAAATAAAAACACTAAAAAGTCACAATGATTCAATAAAACAATAACCTTGAATTATATAATATATTGGAATAGCCTATTCAGTGGAGGGTAGACGTCAGTGGTTCTTATTCTTCGTCAGACAACAACACTTACTCACGTAGCCGGTAGTTTCCAAGCAGCAACAACCATGTGTGGAATTGTGGGCTACCAAATAAACTAGTTTGTGGACTTCAATTACAATCATATTTAATATTTTAGTGGGCTATTAGTTAAGTAATTGGGTTAATAATATGAGTTCAAAAATTATATTTGGTTTAAAACATAATTGGGTTAAGGTTTTAATTGTATTATACCTTTTTATAATTATATATATAATATATAAAAAAACTTTGTGCCCCCTGAGCGAGTGGGCCCTGGACGGGAGTCCATCCCGCCCCTCCTTAGGTCCGGCTTTGTGCGTAGGTTAGTCGGGGTGGACTGATGGAGGTGGTTGTGCATGGTGATGCGGGTGTACAGCTGTACATTCAAGAAAACGGTGATATCTATATTTTAATATAGCGGGCCATAGGTATATTAATATTAATTAAATTAAAATTATTAAACTTTTTAATATTCAAGGGTATTTTAGTTATTTTATAAGCATTTAACGAAAAAAGATAACGGTCCTCCAATTCGGGGACATTTTTTGTTACGTTTTATCAAACCCTTGAACCGACCTTGTAATCTTTCAAACCTGAGGACTGAAAGTAAAAACAGATCTAAGCATATGGACCTTTCATGTAATTAACTCTATTAAAAAACATACTAAAAACTTGTTGTAATGGCTTTTTGTGTATCATATACATCTGTAACTAAAAGCTTTGAAAAAAAAATGAACCATGAATAAAAAATTAAATGTTTAGGTTTGTTTGGGCGGTTCACACATAAACTAAATGTTTTGAAATGATCTTCATCCCTGCATATGGTAACGATATACTTTCTAAAGGTGAGTTAAAGCTCATGTTCTTAGGGTTATGAAGTTCAAACCATTTAATGTTTGGTTAGACAATATAATGAGATGAAATAAATTCTTTCAAGTAAACGAATACATTATTATTCAACTTTTATTGTGAGGACCCTTTATTCTCAATGAAAATTTCAGTTAATAAATTGCAAGTGTGTCAAAGGTATGAACTAGGACTTTATGAAATGAAGGAAATATAATGCCATGGTCATTTCAAATTATACGTCTAATTATATATTTTTTTGTATGTCGTCGTTTTTCTTGCAGTGGATTATCTAGTGAACACAACAAGTTTAGGACATACCTTCTATTTTGAGGAAGCAAGTGATGCATCGGTGTTCCCTATGTTGATGGTATAACTCGAAACTCAAAAAGGGACTAGGGTTCTTAGTTTTTAATCGATGAATTGTGTATATCTTTATTTTTGTTAAATTTCAGGATATTAATTTTTGGGGGAACGTATATCCTACGTATGTGGCTCTACCGTACCTAAGACAGAGTCGTGGTCGGATTGTAGTCAATGCTGCAGTTGAAAATTGGTTACCTCTCCCTAGGATGAGCTTATATTCGGTGAGTGCATTAAGATCCACTATGGGTGGCGTATTGGAGGGGGTTAGGGTTGGGTTACACGTCAAAGTGGCTAACTCCGGATACAAGTCAAAACAGGGTTGAGCCAAAATACGTTGTCAAATATCAATAATTATAAATAAATACAACTAATTGATTATTACACGTTAGCCAACTTTTAACCCGTTTAACAAGTTTACTTTACCTTTTTTTATTATTAATATTATGCATTTGACGGTTCATGATAAAAACATGATCCAAATCGATCCATTTAAAAGTAAATGGGTCAAAAGACCATCTTTAGTTTTATACTAATATTTTCTTGGCCAGGCAGCCAAAGCTGCTCTAGTGAACTTCTATGAGACGTTGAGGTTTGAACTGAACGACGAAGTTGGAATCACAATTGCTACACATGGTTGGATTGGAACCGAGATGACCCATGGCAAATTTATGCTAGAAGAAGGTGCCGAGATGCAATGGAAAGAAGAAAGAGAAGTAAGTTCGCCAAAATTCCGTTTTTTATTCTTTTCAAAATGCTAGCAGATGTGACACCTGTGGTGCCGTTAACAAGTCTTGAAAGTATAGGTGACAATTTTGGTCTGATTACTTATAAATAACTTAATTCAAGTTCGATTTTATATTAACAAGTTAATGAAATTTTAAAAAATAACTTAAAAAGAAGTGTGCCAAATCAGTAAAATGTTGCCTCTAGTGTATTTTTAATTCATAGAAGCCTCTTAGTTCATTTTTATCTTGTTATTTGAACAATATACGATGTCAAATTGTATTCGACACGCTAATTGTTTGTAAGAATACTTAACTTTTGGATAAAAAGTGTTTCAAGTCAATTGAACCTGACATAAAAATGACTTGTTTTGACATGTCATTTGACCTGCGTGTTTTACCATATCTCGTGGATTTATTCTAGACCTAGAGCAAACTCGCGACATTGGTTTTGGGTCAATTTTGATTATAATCGAGTTAAATAAGAAAAAATAAATAAGCAAATAATCGCCTATAAATGTTCAAAAAAGTTGTTGCATCTGAATTGTGAGGACTCTTTCGAACTCATACTTCATTATGTTTGTTCCTTATGAATTATGATGCCAAGATACAAGCTTCGGGTACTCCAGTTGAAGAATTTGCGAAGTTGATTGTATCAGCAGCCGTACGAGGTAGTGCAAATGTGAAGTTCCCGAGCTGGTACGACGTGTTTCTTTTGTACAAGATGTTTGCACCAGACGTGCTGACGTGGACATTCCGCTTGCTTCTATCACCCCAAGGTAAGAGGTCGACTTCTTTTGTCGGTACAGGAAGACCTCTTTTAGAAGCCCCGTCCCCACCAAGACGACAAACTGTGGTCCCATACACCTCCGTTCCTCGTATACAGCTTGTTGAATGAAGACGTACATCTACATTTTCGATTTGTTTGTGTTGTTAATGATGTTTTTAAGAATGGTGTTTAATAATGATTGATGGTTGAGTTGTTTGAATAACAAATGTTGGCATACGGTTGGTTATATACATATATGGTATCTTAATTCTTGAGTTGCTTTTGGTGTCCTAATTAGGTGTGAATTTCTGGAACCATTTTTAGGACATCATTGTAAATTTGCAAATTTATAAACATATACAATCACCAGTTATATATATGTGACTTCTGAACCCAATATAACTCAACAAGAAACTTGATAAAACAGCAGAAACCCAAAAAAAAAAAGAAAAAAAGAAAAAGAAAATGACCGTTAGTTGAAGGCATTTGTAGCAGAATAAAGAAAATCCAAGAAGCCCGTTCCCTTTAGAATCCCTTTACCAGTCAAGAGCTCAAAATCTAGCAGCAAGAGGAACCCGATTATAGCCGCCTTCCCGTTAATCAATTCGTTGTTTCTTGTGAACCCGAATCCTCCCGAGCCCACCTCATCAATCACCATTCTCACCTAAACAAGTAAAAGAACAAACTTAATATAGAACAATGCAGCACTATGTAGCACGTTGGGTGGATCAGGCAGATTAAAAGTCTCCTAATATATTCAAAATGAAAATGCCAAGAACATCAAAAAATGGTTTCATTTCAAAATTAAATTATCATCATAATAATCTAGTTTTTGAGTAGTAGTTAAAGGTTTAACCATTTATAAGATTCAAGACAAAAAAGTGTTTTATTGGTTGATCTGACTAGTTTCGACCCACACTAGAAAGCTACATGTTTTGACCTGTTACCCAATCTGTCTATTCTATACTTTTTCGTTGCTAGTACCAACTAACTTGTTGCTAGTCAAATCATTATTATTGAGTTTGGGCAGTAGCAACTTTTATCAATCTTCTCGCTTGATGGCGCAATATAAGGGGTTTTTGGATGACTACTGCATTTGGATATGCGTCTAAAGTGATTATTAGCTCACTAACAATCAGACTGTGGCAAAAGCCAATTTTGATTCTAATATTCCAGTTATTTAGGATCAAAATTATGAGATATGAAGATGCTGTTAAGTTGAGTTGTTATAAGAAAACTAATTACTGACATAAAATTTAACCAAACTAAACAATTGTACCTATCACTTTAGATGTAAATCATGTGATACATATAACAGATCTCTTTCACTCTCCCACTACATCTTATCAGCAATACATACAAATTCTTATTGCTATTTAGTGTTTTAATGGTTCTTTGCTTAAAGTTGGTTCAGTATGGAACATGCTCCTATTCAGATTAAGTTTACCTAACTATCTCTAACTGTAATGAACTTATTACCTCTTCGATGTTGACGTCAGAAGCGGTTACACCAGGTTTAGACATTCCACTAAAGACGATTTCTGCAGATGCATCAGATGATGCAGATCCTCCAATACTTATATAGATGTTTTCACCTTCAATTTTCACAGGATAAACAAACAAATTCCTCAAAGCAGGTGTCAATGCTCTTAAAACAGGATTATTTGGAAACCAATCTTTGATTGCCCCATTTCGCAAACTAAATGTGCTATCAGTTGATGGGCACACAATACAGCCATCCTGCACAAGATCAGCGAAATCACACATTATAACCCTAAACATTGAGATAATGAAATAGACTACAAATGGAACTGCACCAGTTTCAATTTTAACCTAAAATTTGGGGAAAGTTGAAAAATTGAAATCAAACCTGTGTGAGTTTCGCATTGATCAACCCTTCACTGTAAGCCCCTTCAGCAGGCGATCGATTCTCAATCGCAAAAACCTCATCTTTATACCACAACAGCAGAATCGTCTCTCCGTCCTGAATAATCACTCTCCGCTCACCTTTGGGAAGCGCCGACAGCGGCACCACCGGCACCCAATTGCGTTTGTCGTCGGCGACACCTGACGACGACACCTCCGCCGCTTTGCACACTGTTTCGTTCCTTCGGATTGCTAGAGTTGTGTGCTTGAATGGGTGGCAGTTGTGATGGTTTGGTGGCGGAAATGGGAGCCTCCGGCGGTGGTGGGGGATGTAGGGGGCGGAGAGAAGGCCGGAGGTGAGCTTGGTGGCGGCCATTGTTGACCGGTGGTGGTTGATGGAAGTTAAGGGAGATTGAATGGGTGATGGTGTGTATGCATGTTATCCAGAGAGGAGAGGTTGTGATGATATCTGGGGGTATACGTATGGACTCCATAGCCACATAAATTCGAAATTGGATATGTTTGTTTAGGTGTTTTGTATAGTTTTTAACAACCATTATTTTTTGCACTTCATGTAACCTTCCCCTTTATATATTTTTGAATTTAAATTCACATTATTTAATTCATGGCATTTTTCTAAGGGACCGCGATTAATATTAGTAGACTGACAACATCATAAACATAAAAGTCACTGACAACCGTCCTGTTTTTCTTTTTTTTTTTATGGACGTCATATCAGTTTTTTTTGTTTTCTCTGGTTTTTTTCGTTTTACATGATGTCATCTTAGTTTTTTCTTATTTTCTTTTTTTAAGAAAAAAATGTTTCAATAGTATAGTGGCGTCCGGTAAATCTCAGTGACTATCACCGAGTTGTAGAACTTTGAAACCACCGACGTGGTTTTGCCCAGGATTTCCCCGTCTTCTTCAAGACTACACTTCGTGTGCCCTTAGATGTTTCATTTAGTTAGCTAGTGTTATGTATTTTATCCAATTTCAAAACTTTTTATAAATAAAAACTTTCTTCACTAATATGGTACAAAAAATAAAGAATTATGTTTCTCTTTTGGGTAAATTGCAATCTTAATAATTTATGATTTATTGTATTTGAACTTTATAATTTTGTTTATTTTCGGTGTATACACGGATGGTCCATGTAGTTTACCTATATTACAGGTGTGGTTTCAAGGTGTGAAAAATTACACGGGTGATTCGATATTTTGAAAGAGCGTAACAAGATCGGTCACTTGAGTAAGTTGTCATTAAATTTTCCACATAAGTAGTCGTGATATGACCGGATTACCTTTTTGTTTTTTTTTCTTTTTTACTATTTTCGGAATGACTAGGTTGGCAAATAAGTAGTCGTGAAATGACCGGATTACCTCTTATTGTTATGTTTTTCTTTTTTTATTTCGGAATGACTAGGCTTGCAAATCAGTAACACGTTCTATCATATTATCTTCTTTTTTTTGTTTTTGAGAAAAGCTTCTATCGTATTATCTAATCATAGTTATTTCATAGTATAATTTCCACATGCTAAATCCATCAAATAAAAAAGAAAAAGTAACATAAGTAAACATTAATCTTAGTTGTAACAACCACCACACACCACGTTCCACAGTTTGTACACGTGAAAGTACAGAATCAAACTCAGTAGTCAGTAGCAATCTCCCCAACAACCCAAAAAATAATCAACAATTTGATCAAAGCATCGGAATCTCATCTCCGATTATGACGACAATCGATCACCTTCATGATTGATCTGTTCGTTCATCACAAGATTGTTGCTGATGTAGGAACTGCAAATCCGCCATTGTTACTGCAACTATTTTGATTCACACTCACCTGAATCGGCTGAATCTGCAACGTTTTCATTTCGAACCCACGTCTCTTCCACAAATCTACGTTCACATCTTCATCTCTCCGGCGACATTTTACCACCGGCAACGGCGGATCTAACTCTTCATCCACCACAACTCTCCCAACATCATGATCATCACTGCTAGTCATATAACACTTCTTCGATCTAACCGCTGTTCTTCCTCTACCATTACAGCTTTTACTTCTGTTTGAATGTATGATAGTTGCATCAGTATCAATGGCGGGAGAAATTAGGTTTTTAACGGAGAAGACTTTGTAACGATTGGAGTGACCGGAGGATTTGGCGATTAAGCTGCCGGAAAAGAAGCGATTGGCGGTGGCAGTGGTGGTGGTGGCGGTGTCGGTGGTGGTGGTGATCGGTTTCTTCTTCATTTGGCCGATGCAGGTGAGTTTCGGTGACGAAGGATCGCCGGAGAGTTTGGTTGGTTGGACGGCGTCGTTTTGGGAGAATCGACATAACAATGGCTTGAAGGTTTTATGTGATTTGTTGGCCATTGTTGTTGCAGAGAGATGTTGAAAGATGGAAGATAAACGAGAGGGAAGGTGTAGTTTGTGTTTGTCTACTAGTACGTTGGTTCTATACCACTTTGTAAAGCTTGTCATGCAAAGCCTTTTAGAATTTAATATTTGATTTTATTAATTTAAACTCACACGCGTTAACACTTGATCATGGTTTACTCGTAGAGGTGTTTAAAATCGAATATTCGAAATTTCGGATAGTTATCTCACTATCCGAATCCGAATTTCGGATATCTGAAATTTCGGATTCATATTTGAACAGATATCCGAATTCTAAAAAAATATGTATTTTTTAATAATGTTAATAAAATTATAATATTTTTTATTAATTTCTTTTGGATATCGGAAGTTTTATAAAAATATCCGATTATCCGAAAATATCTAAAAATTCTAACTAATATTAATTATTTAATAATTTTTATATAAATATTTAGGATATCCGAATATTTGAAAATTCTCAAAAACACTATACGAATCCGAATCCGAAATTTCGGCATCCTAATTTTTGAATATTCAAAATTTCGGATATTTAATCCAATAGTTCAGATTCAATTTCGGATATAAATATTTTTGAAAACCCCTAGTTACTCGTATAGTCCTAGCAGATAGGGTGACAAGACAGGTCTTATCGTGCTTAACAGGTTAGATATAACGCGCGTAGTTCACGTATCAAACATGTAAAAGAGTTGTTTAACTACCTATATATTATGTCTATAATTTGTTATATGTTTTTATGAACCAAGAATGTGAAATAATGAAGTCTAGCCTCTTGATTTTAATTATTTTTAAAAATATAAAAAAATAAAAATTATTTTTTTATTAAACAAGTTTAATCGTGTTATAAACATGTCGACAATTGCCAGCCCTACTAGCATATTTACATTTAATATGCACTTAAGTTCACTCATAAAGATGATTATTATGAGAAATAGAGGAAAATAAATTTTACTTGTAAGCATAATCAAATAAGTACTTTTAAATAACCATCAAGTGTAAATTTACAATGATTAGACAATACAAAATAAAAGTATGTCCTAAATTTATGATAATTATATGAGGAAGTTCTTTTTGAAAATAAAAATAAGAATTATGACTTTTACTAGCTAAATTGTCAGGTATGTATTATTATTGGTTTATGAGTCATGATTAGATTATTAAAATTTAATTTGCTATTTAATATTTATTATTATTTCATATAATAACTAATTTACTTACTTGTATAATATATGGAGAAAAAAACTAATTATGGAATGGTTTTTGATAACTTGTAAATTATAATAAAGATAAACTAAAAAAATATAAATTACCAGCTAATTTTTAAAAAATACAAGGTTTACTTTTTACATGTAAATTTGAATATATGTCAGATAAATACATGTAGAAGTTCACAAAATGATAGAGTATCATATCAGGTTAAAAAAAACAATGTATTACTTGATTTATCTTTTACAGCAGCTTATATAAAGATTGTGGAATTATTTAACATGTTTGGTTCATATATTAGCTTATTTAAGTTAATGACAAGATAAAACTGGACAGTTGTTAAGAAATAATTTATAAGTTTGAAAAATAAAAAGAAAATTAGTTAGTTTAATAAATTAGATTAAATTTGTGTATGTAAGACTATCCTCATCGCTTTGCCCGAGGCCGGCCCATCGCCGACGTGGACGGAGCCCGCCGGAAGGGCGGCGATGAGGAAGAGGAGATGGAGATGCCCGATCCGTGGGCAAAGGCGGTGGAAAGGGGAGGGGTTGTGGGCCCCACCACTATAAAGTTAATTCTAAAATACAAATATAGCGGTGGACCCCACTATTATAAAATGATTTTAAATAATTTTAAATTAAAATGTTTTAAGTAAAATGATTTATTTTTTTTTAATTAAAATAATAATTTAAGTATAATAATTAAAATGTGTTAATTAAATAAAAATATTTTTAATTTTTTATGTTTATAATATTAAACTAATTAATTAGAGTTTATTTTTTTAATTTTTAAAATCTTTTTTGTTTTATTCATAACGGCTGCTTTTTTGTTTTTTTTTATAATGGCTAGTTTTTTTATTCATAACAGCTACTTTTTTTATTTTTTTTCATAAAGGCTAGTTTTATTTATAACAACTACTTTTTTTGTTTTTTTCATAACGGCTACTTTTTTTGTTTTATTCATAACTACTAGTTTACCTATTATAAATATGTTTTATTCATTTGAGAGTTTTTCTCAAATCACACTTCGTTATCTTTCTAACATTCTAACTCTCTTCTAAACATAATTCAAAATTCAATTCTCAATGGATCCAAGAGCTCCATTCTCTTTCACATAAATGTTAAATGATGAAACCAATGAAGAATACCCACATCAGCAACCCGACTTCTCCCAATATCAACACCCTGGGTTCTCCCAATTCCCACAACCCGGGGGATTCCCATATCTTCAACAATCTGGGGGATTCCCACATGTTCAACAACTTGGGGGATTCCTATATGTTCAACAACCTGGCTTCTCATAATTTCCACAACCCGAGGGATTCCCATATCTTCAACAATCCCAGTCTTCGTTGGAAGACTATCAACAATATCAAGCATGGCTTAAACATAAAGAGCTTCAAAAAGTGCAGCAATCGCAATCACAATCACAATCGCAATCACAATCACATAATGAACAACTAATTGATGAAGCACATTCGTCACCAAAAAAACACCAACAAAGAAGAAAGAGAAAGGAAAAGAAAAAGAAAAAGCTGAGGAGTACGTTCGTATCAAGTGGGCAGCTGATGACGAAGTGTTGTTGGCTAAGGATTATGTAGCCATTTCTAAAGACCCAATAATTGCCAACAGTCAAAACCAACATGCATACTGGGGGAAGATAGAACAACATTACAATGCTGGAATGTCACACCCCCGCTAAAAGCGGAAACACGGGGATGTAACGAGACCGGGATCGTCATAACACATGGTATGCGATAGAGAGCAATATAAATAAATGATGACAAGCGTGTCATGACGACACCCGACAACAAGGGGACTTGTGTCGTGATTAGTCAATGTCCACGACACATAGCCATAAGCAACATGATAATGATAACATACAATCACATACGATGAAGAAGTAAATGTTAATTCCCACAACCCGGGAACAAGTTTCAAAAGTTGATAATTGTTTACAAGCGTTAACATTGTTTAAAAGATTGTTTAACAAAATGAGCTAAGTCCCCAAATGCATCCTAGGGTCTCCACTAAGGCAGCACACCTAGATTCCTGGACTTGCATGATCACCTGAAAAGATATGCTTAAAACGGTCAACATAGTTGTTGGTGAGCTCGCAGGTTTATGTAATAAAAATGTAAGTGATGTTGTAATAAATAAGCGCGTCGGAATACCGTGAATACAGTTATTACACAAGTAAATATCACATGACATGAGCTTTGCAACCAAACCTAGCGACGTACACAAAGAAATTGTCGGCATATATTCACCCAAGGGCCCGTTCCTGGCCACTGATGGTACCAACTAGTATACCATCGAACGAGGGTGGGGGTGTCAACCCAGTAGTACTACCAATACCTAACCGTCGGTTCCCACACTGGAATTAAATAGTTGCAAAGATAGAACCATACAGCAGACCCAAGCATGTATCAAATAGTACTTGCAACACAGTATCACGTTAATTCCTTGTATGTAAAATGTATGTAAGTTGTACAGCATAAAAATTGTGTAAGCATACTTTTCCCCCAATTTGTAAATGATTGAAATATTGTATAAGCGTAAAAAGGGGCCACGAAACTCACTTGTTAAGTGGTAAGTATGTATGAGCGATGTATCCCAAATGTTGAATGCAAATAAACAGTCAAACACCTATTGACAGTTATTGTATAGCATTAATGATATGATATGTAAGTATAAGCGCGCAATAATGATGGGTCGGTTCGGGTCGTATCGGATGGGTCACGCACAACACACACAGTCTGACACACGTACTAGATCCTATGTAGATCCAGGTACAAGACATTGTCGCCACTAATGATGATGTTTAAATAAAAGTATCGTTGTTTATTGAAGAAGCATTGAATAAGTGTCAATAGTTATAAGTCAATTTGATCGTTGTAAAACGTTAGTTCAATTTGCTCAAAATAGTTTCTGTGCCCTTTCTCGCGTTGACTTTAATATTTGTGGCCGAACAATGGCATAATTGTGTTAGTGTTACCTCGACACCACACGACATACACACGCCACGCACAAGGGGTCAAACACAACAATTTCAGTCGCATAACAAGGTCAGACGCACGACTCAACCTCCATTCGTGCGAATCAACCCTCAATCGTGCGAATCAGCTTCATTCGTACGATTGAGCCTTCATTCGTATGATTGGCCTTCAGTCGTACCACATAACACCCAATCGCACGACTCAACTTCCATGCACACGAATCAACCTTCAATCGTGCAAATTAGCTACTTTCGTACGACTGAACCTTCATTCGTGCGATTGGACTCCAGTCGTGCGAACCATATTCATTCGCACACATTCAGTCGGTCACCTGACTCAATCGCACACAAACACTCAATCGCATGACTCATTCGCATACACTCAATCGCACGCATGACTCAATCGCACACAGACACTCAGTCGCACAACTCAGTCACACGACATGCCTAGTCGCACAACTCAGTCGCGCGATTGACTCAGACGCATGATCCAGTCGCACGACCCACTCAGTCGCACGGCTCAATCGCATGGATGACCCAGTCGCCTGATCTGCAGAATCACGACTGTGGTCGGGAGGAGCAGCCCCCGAGCTGCTCTAAACACGGGTTTTACACCACAAGGACCTCCAGAAACACTCAACAAACATACACAAGCATAAAACACAAGCATAAAACACAAGCAAGGAGACCTCACACGCACCCATACGACCTTGTATGTTCGGGTTGAACCCGAACACCCGAAACCCTAGTTTGGACAGCCGTGAAAAGGCTAGAAAACGGACAACCAAAGACAACTACCTGCTAGAAAGAAGTAGTCTAGGCTGTAGACGGTGACAAGACGAAGAAAACGAGACCTCTCGGGTCGGATTTGGTGCTAAAATGGAGATTTGGTGTGTGTAGAGGGTGAAGATGAAGGAGATGGTGAAATGGGGATTAGGGCTGGTATGAGGGTATTTATACCCAGCCCAAGTTTGTAAAATTACAAGTTTAGTCCCTGCACTTAACCCCCGAGTTTTCCCAAATTTTGTTCGGTTGAAAAACGACTTTGTTAGGTATTTTATATTATTTGTAAAAGTTCATTTAATGTTATTATGACTTAAGAAATGGTTATATTAAAAAATTTATTATATTTATAAAATGGTATATTTGACGTTTTCAAAAAATGAAAGTTTTAAAGGTCTTTCTGAGGTCATCACATGGTTATAACGAATGCACACACAACGATAATATTGCACACATGATATCCACATAAAGAGTCAAATAAAGAGGAGGAATGACCAAATAGAGAATAGATAACGAACAATCACGTTAATTGACGGACCTTAAAGTGACGGATGTCACATGGAAACCCTCAAATTCCAAGAAATGCTCACAACCTTAGAAGTCACTGGCATATGATCAAAGGAAAGGTTGCTCACTTTAATGCATCTTATGTTCGTATCAAGTCACAATACAAAAGTGGTTGGTCAGAATACCAATATATAACCCAAGCAAAATATGATTACACGAACACTAATAATGATGCCTTCACGTATGAACACGTGTGGAGGATAGTTAAAGACATTTCAAAGTATTCTGGACCTACCAAAGTGTATGGTCATCAAGCTTCCAAAAGGAACCTTCAACACGTCCAATGTGGAGGGACAAGGCCAAGAAGCTGGCCAAAATAAAGGGTAAAGACATGATTTCTTCTTCTTCACTTGCTTACGAAGCAAAGAGACTAAGTCTCGTTGAAGACTTGGCCAAGACGACAAAGGCAAAAAAGAAAGCTATCCAAAATTTCAACAAAAAATTGATAAATTCTTTGAGTTGGCAAAGAAGAAAGCTATCCAACAACTATATCAATGTGCTTAATCAATCCTCAGTTTTTAATCAAATCTTAGAGGGGAATGCACCACAATGTAATTTTACAGTGAATGAGCATAACTACACCACAGGGTATTATCTTGTAGATGATATTTATCCAGAATGGACAACACTTGTAAAGAGTTTTACATATCCACCGGAGAATAATATGAAAATGAAGTGGTACAAAAGGCGTCAAGAGTCTGCAAGAAAGAATGTAGAAATAGTCTTTGGTGTTCTTCAAGCTATGTGGGCAATGATACGATCACCAGCAATATCCTCGAACTTACCGGTATTAGGTGATATAATGCATGCATGTATTATATTACATAATATGATTGTAGAAGATAAATGACGTTCCATAACTAATTGGTCGCGTGAAGAGCAAGAACCAGAGCAAAAAAGTTACAATAATGGGGCACCACCATCATTTCAAACACATCTAGAGAGATTTTGAAGCTTACGTAACTAGAACGCGCACCATGCATTAAAATGCCTACGGTTAAAAACCACTGACATGGGGCGAATAAGGGAATTAGAGAGTAGTTTTATTATTGTTTCTATCTATTAATTTCGTATGGTTGTTTTTATTTTATTGTTTTACGTTGTTGTTTTTATTTTATTTTAATGTAGTTGCGGTTTAATTTTATTATTTTCTTATTTAGAATTATTTAATTTAAGTATTCAACTTGATCATTTGAAATTTAATTCAATATGTATTTTAATTAAATATATTTATGGTAATTTAGATATCTTTATTTAAAGTAAGTAAAAAAAGAAAATGTGAGGTGGAAAAATAAAGGTGTAGTGTTGGGGGTAAAAAGTATTTGTGGGAAAAATGGGTGGAGTTGAGTGGAAAGCTGATGTATCATGCTAATTAGGACTGTTTGTGGAAAGTATGTGCTGTAGCGTTGTGAACAGTTTAAATATGGATTATATATATTTTTTCTATTTGTATAAGTTAATTAAATATATAAACGAATTTAAATTTGATAACTATAATGAATACAAAGTTACTTTGAATACAAAGTTACTTTATAAATTCAAATGTAGTACTTCATTTATATACTTATCGCATTTATTTAGTTATTAGATATATTTAGATTATAGAATAGTTTGTATGCTTTATTATTATATATATATTAAACACAAGTGTCGGTCTCTAAGGGGGTTTACTGTAGCAAAATTTACAACATTTATTGCATGTTGTACCACTTCTCAGCCAGCTCATCCCTAGCCACCGCCGCAAAGTACGTCACGGTAACAACAACTTTATACGAACGATGCCCGCAGAGGTGGACGCATGTGGTTGTTGAGGCAACGCTTTTGTCCGATCGGATAGTGACGGGCGTCAGTGGTAGCCATCGCCACGTTTTGGTAGTCCGGGTGGCGTTTGGTGATAGGAGATTGTGGCGGTGATCGGCGTCGGTGGTGGTGAACGACGTTTGCTAGGCATCAGATGTTGCAATTAGTGCCGTTTTGTGAGTTGCGACAGTGTGGTTAGCGTGGCGGGTCTTTCTTCGTTGATGACGTTCGGTGAGCTGCGGCGGCGCCATCACTTAGGGCGACCGTCTCTTTCATCTTGCAAGGTGTGTTGACGAGTAAAAGGTTTTCTTGAACCAAGGTTCTACGAAGTGTGTTTCTTTGTTGGTAGAGTATTGTAACCAAAATGGGTGATGCTGAGAGGTCTTTGATCAGATAGGTAAATCCCCGCTAACTTACAAATCTAACTACCTGAAAGGCCGCGCACCCTTGGGGACCGGGTATATAAGCAGTGATTTCAAATCCAGAGGTTAATCGTACTCTGGCAACTTTACTCTATTCACTTTTGACGATAGGGTAAGGAGTGATTTGCGCTCGTCACTTTCTGGATTGTGTTTCCAAGTTCTTGATTTCTATTATGGGAAATAAGTTATTTTGTTGAGAATCTTAGATTGGGTTGATGATGATGTTAATGGCAACTTTTCTGCAAAGCTGCAGCTCAAAACTAAAAACAATAAGAAAATGTAAGTGAAAAACATAGTTTTAGGTATTGATATGCTCGTATAGTCATCTGGATCACTTTAAACAACATGCTATCTTTTGATTGTCTTTTCCTTTTATTGAATCTTTTTTCCTTTGATTTTAGGTAAAATGAGATATGTAGGGTTGATGTTGTTTGTAATTATGTGGGGAGTTGTGTGGTGTAACTTCACATGGAGATTGACCTTTTTTCATAAATCTCTGTAAAAAAGTCTGTTTGCTCTTAAACATAGGTTAAACAAGAACAATGAACTAATTTCTTTTCATTTTTCAAATATCCCATAAATATAGTTTTATATATGTAATTACGAAACAGGGGCTTCTATTTGTGTATGATGTTGAAACGACCAATGATGTTTATAGGAAACATTATTTGAATGTTTTTTTGTTTTTAGGTATCCAAGGACATTCTCTCGTTCGCATAGACTTTTCAACTTGCAAATTAATTTTGGCTGATGGTAGCGGTTGGTATTCATTCCAAAGACGAAGATGATAGCAAATTAGGCACTTTAATTGGTAATCTCTACATCTTTTTTCTATATATTGTATTTGTATCTTAAATTTGAGCTTCTTGATTGATTATCGCTACAACTTATAGAAATAAGTGGTTGATCTTTGTTGTAATGAATGCTGATTCAAGGTTACATGTTTTCTTTCTTTGTGATGGTTGCTGCTATATTGTGTTTTATTAGCAAGGAGGAGTGTAATAACACATTGGATTACTAATCACCTTACTACTCTTCTTAATATTAGTAAGGTTTGTTCTTTACTTGCTAATTTGGATGCATTTACATTAAAATATTTTTGGTATTTACCTACACCTTTTACAAATTTAGTTCACGGGTTGCATCAAATTGGATAAACTAGAATGTTTGCATCAAATTTAACACATTTTTAGGTTTTGTGTCAGCCTTACAAGAGCTATATAATCAGCTAGATCTTAAGATCGAATTATTAATGCATTTTCATGTACAAATAATATGCCATA
Organism: Flaveria ramosissima; assembly: GCA_025215565.1. Taxonomy (NCBI): domain Eukaryota; kingdom Viridiplantae; phylum Streptophyta; class Magnoliopsida; order Asterales; family Asteraceae; genus Flaveria; species Flaveria ramosissima. Next base: position 68,658,277 of record CM046029.1, on the reverse strand, counting down.
TGCTTTGTACTTTAGTTCACATGAATCCGAATCAAAGTTGGTACTTGTATCTGCCGTCATTCCTTAATCAAATTTCTTATTACTTGAAACACAATAATTTTAATTCTTACAATTCAAGCGTTGATATATTTAAAAAGTTTTTTTATTCTTATTGTAGATGACACATTGAAGTAAGAAAGCAAGAAAAAAAGGTGATACAAATTCAATATCAACAATGGTAAAAATGATCAAAGAAACCCAAAATGGTACTCTGATTGTAAAATTAATTCAATATAGAATAGTTAGTGTATATGGTGTTCCTAGATGTTTACTGCTAGAGCAAATAAATCTGAAATTATAGTAAATAAAGTTTTAGTTATATGCAGGGGTCTCCCGCGGAAATGCGCGAGGGCAACTTTCTAGTTTTATCTTATATATATAGTAAAATACAATGAAACGAGGTGTCGAGTTGAATGAATTACAAGGAGATGGAGATCAAAAGATGAAGGTGCTAGCGAAGGCCTCGGCCAGCAACCTCGGTTGAAGGTGAAAAAGAAACTTAAGACAGTCGGTAAAGCCAATCTTCGGGAACCAACGACGGTGGAGAATCATGTAATCGTCACGATTGGTGGCGTTTTGGGTAGGATTGTATGACATGATCTAAAGTAGTTGTAGCAAGGAGGATATCACAACTTGTGTTCCGTATCCAAATCCACAGCTGAGGAGACTTCGAATCATCACCATGAACCAAATGATTTGATGTGAAGCAAGTATGTTTTAAACATGTTGTTTCTTTAATGTTTTCTCGATTGGAGATCCTAATCCCTGCAATTAAGGGGCTGTTTGGCAACTTCTGAATGATTAAGTGCTGAACCAATAAAAGGTTTGAATCATTAAGTGCTGAACCATTAAGAGGTCTGAACCATTAAAAGCTAATATATCGTTTAACTATTCAAATGCAAATGTCTGACCAATTCAGATAAAATGTATTAACCATTTAGTATCAGACCTCTTAACCATTCAGCACTAGTATAATGCTTAACCATTCAGAGGCAAATGTCTGAACCATTCAGACATTTGCTTGTGAAACAAACAGTCTGAACCATTAAGTGCTGAACCATTCAGACATTTGAACCATTAAGAGACTGATTAAGAGGCTGCCAAACAGCCCCTAAGTTGAAATTAATGTTTATTGTTTGTGATTTGTTTAAACAACAGGGTTTCCGCCTCTTGAAGAGAGTCTAGTACATTATTAAAATTTACAATCACAAAATAAAGTTAAGCTACAAAGTGTAGAATAATATGAGTTATAAAGTTAAGCTACAAAGTGTAAACTCACGCTCACTAGTCAAGACTAATAAAATCATTATTTTCATAGTAAACTAGTATTAAGTCCCTTCGCGTTGCGGTAATGGATGTAAACCCATGTCAAGTAGCATTAATTTCACACCACCATCGACGACCACCAACACTAGAAAACTTGTATTAACAAAGAAATAAAAAATGAAAAAATAAACCGAACGGAAAATAGACATAAAAACGTTAAACCCTGCACGTGAAACGTAAAATATAATATAACTAGTTTGATCTAAGACCAACGTGTTGTGACGCGGCTATTAAACGGGAAAAAAAATAAGCATAAAATTTTTGAACCACACGCATATGTTGTGGCGTGTTAACTCATAAAAGTTAAATCGAAACGTAAAACGAAATGTCTGTTAAAGATGAAAATATAAGGAAACAAAGTTGAAAGTGAAAAAATGTAAGAGTTAAATTGTAAAATATATAAAAGTATTGGGGTTAAAACTTAAAAGAAAGAAAAACTAAAAAGAAAGAAAAAAACCAAAATGAATAAAACCATTTAAAGCTTAAGTACAACATGTAATAAATAAATAAGTTGATAATTAGTATTATATATAATTTTATGATATTATATATAATTTTATGATCAGTTATTATGGTTTGGATTTAGTCTTCAATTTTCAATTTCTTTTTTATTTTTAGTCCACCATTCTAATTTTGGTAAAGCAGAAATGTTACTAAGGGGGTATTTTTTTGTCTTTTTATTTATAAAACAAATTTTTAAAATTTAAAGGAATCAATAATTAGTAGAAGTTGCACAAATTATAGTCACCGGCTAGGTGACTACCAACTCCGGCGAAACTTTCTCGGCAAGATGACCACCAACTCCGACTACATTTTTTCAACGATCCCTCCCACGATAAAACCGACACCACCATGGAACCATTGGCAATAACCCATTGACCTGCACCTGTGGTTGTGCACCCATCGGAAAATTGTTCGGGGGAAACTAGAGTAGGTGAGTGGTTCGTGATAGTTCAGATCTACAAAAGAGTGAAAGGGGGATGAAGAACCGGTGGTCGGTGAATTGGTCTAACCTGAATAGGTGGTCTGATTATGGTGTGTTGCAGTCGGTGGTGAGGTGATGGGGTTAGGGGGTAATCTGGGTGGTGTGACTGATATTTTAAATTCAAATCTGATAATAATAAGTAGGTGATATAAGTATACATAAGAAAGGATAACCAGACGCCCTGATTACGGCTCGTAAGGGCATTCATGGGCAGTATAGCTCCGCAACCAATCGAATAAGTCATTCAAACATTTCACGGCTCGAAATTTACTTCACGGTCATATGTTTTACGTCCCGTAATAGACTTAAAGGCCCGTTAAGGATTATACATACGACCCGTGAAAGGTTTCATGGACCGTGACCAAGGACGAATAATAATTTTTTTTACACGGTGTAATATTATTCGATTACGGTGTAATTTTGTATTTATTACATTATTTGATACGATGTAATATTCCTTGATATTTGTATTAATTATTTGACTCGACGGAATATTCTTTGTGAAATACTATATAAATCGTTGCTTTTTAACTCATTTCTTATTGATAAATTCAATATTCGTATTATGTTTATGCGATATAGTTCATTAACGATGTCAATATGGGATAACAGCTATTTATTCGGTTTCGATCCTAACTATGACCCCTGTCACGGGTTATGGTTATTAAGGTGATGAGGATTGTAACTATGTTGAACCGTACGCGTCTAACTACGGCGATAATGGTGAGAATGACGGCGATGATAATGGAGGTGATAGTAGCGGGGATAGCAAAGGTGATGATTCTGAAAGATGAGGGTTATACGACATGAATCAGGTTATTACATAATGGAAAGATTCTGTGGAATGATATGGGCATTATAACAATGGCTCAAGAACAATATCAGGGAAGAACGGAACATCTTCTAACCATGTTGCGTCTTGGAACTTTTTTAAAAAGCAACAAGATGAAAAATTATATTTCGAGCTGGTTTTATGTTATTTTTAGTAGATAATACCAATAATCTTATTAATAGTCAAATGAAAAACTTAAATATTAAATAATTACATTATTCGTCTTGAATACAGTTCATCTGCCATAAATCGTCAGAATCTAAGGCAAACATCTTGTAAATTAACTTAGTGACACTCTAAAGATCTGTTTTGAACCAACCTATGCAATAACATACAGATTACAACTCTTGAATATAGACCAATATGACCCCGTTAGGAGGCCACATTTCACCACACACTAGCAATTCTTCAATTTCTTCTTGTCTAGAGTGTTGCCAATAACATATACATGCAAGAAATTATAAGAAATACGATTCAAATTGCATAATAATCGCCCGAGCATTACGATGAATGCATAAGGAATCATCACAGATATTTGGATGGCATTCATATGGAAAGAATATATGTATTTGTAGTGATCCATAGAAATCTTAAGAAGATATCAATTTTCATCGTAATCAGTGATCGGTAGGTACACCTATAAAAAATAAATCACAATTATATTTTGTTTTTGAATTAAAATTGGATAACACGAAAACAATATTACTGTATCAACTTCTCATAACGCATGAAATAGATTGGTACTCCCATCTGCATATTTGTTACCATCACAGATCCCGTTTATATTAAGTTAAACCACTCAAATGGAAGAACCATCCAATTATCATTACCTTCTATTCTATGTATTTCTTCGAATCGCTAGATCATCGGTCTATTTGTCCATGCCCGAATATGTTGTATAAAATACATTTTTACAATTTGAAAAATGAATCTAAAAATTATTTGTTTTAAATCTTACGTCTGAACATAAAGCTATGCTCCTTAGTAGGCCATGCCAAAATTCTAAGTGTAGGTCCACACACTCATGTAATACACACTAAATAATTAGGCATAACCATTACGCAAGACCTACATAATATTTCGAGACTCGTTCTAGCCATTCTGCCAATCATAGTTATCTATTGATTCAAAAATGCTTTACACGTGAGTTAAAAAAAGACTCATTCTGATGCCTTCTATCATTTTCGTGAGATGACATTTTAATTATCTCGTTTCAAACTGATGTGTTAAAATATTTACATATGTTTGTTTATATATTGCTAATATAGAATCTTAAATTAAATCAAATAATTGATAAATGTTTTTCGAGTAATAATATGTCACCTCAAATAATTATAAAAAACAGAAAAAAACACGAAAAACAAGGAATAATTATGTCACAACATTATTTTCTGTAAACATTAACGACCCGTAAGGGACATTACTAGCCGTTAAGAATCCACGTCACGGGCCATGAGAGTCTTCACAGGCTGAACTTAATGGGCCGTAATCTAATTCATGGGTCGTGGGGGACATAATCTACCATTAAACCTTTTTGCAGGACCTTACAGCCTATAAAGCCCCTTACGGGTCATTAAAAAAAAAGGTCAGAGGGTGTCTAGATATCATCTAGCCAAGGTGTCCGCATATCATGGGCTTAATATAATTTAGGGGTATGTTATAGATACACCCTATTTATTTTTATCATCTCTATCTCTCTCTATACATACATATAGATACATGGAGAGATAGAGACAATAGGGTGTCTAAATAATAAAAAAAAATATTTGTATAACACAACCCTATAATTAAAAAGTGGTTCAATGTATTTTCTTTTTTATTTAAAAACACTTTGTTTTTAATTTTATTTTAACAATAAAAAGTCAAAAATACTCATTTGTTAATATTTCTATTTAACAAAAATTGAAGTCTCATACCAAAAAAGAAAGAAAAATTAAAGATTGGGGACTATATCCACAAGTTTTAAAGATCAAGGACCAAATCTAATATTTAAGTAAAACCACAAGGATCAACCGTATAATTTACTCTTATTTTTATTATAAAAATAACATTATTACACATGTATGACAATATGTTATTTATATGTGTAAATTCGTATAGAGTTAAAAACTAACACAAGTGTAATTTATAACTACATATACTGTAAGTTTACACGTGTTACATTGTGTAATTTACAATACACACATGTATTAGGTTTTTACCACGTGCGTTTGCACATATACATAAAAGACCATAATACTATGTATGTGTAATAATAATATTTTAATAATAAAATAATAATAATTTTCTTTGATCTTGATGGGTGCGCGTGAGTTTGCGCTCTAAGAAAATAGTTTGCTAACGAGTTTGTGAGTTTGCAGCCCAACAATTGATCTAAGGAATCAATGGTTAGGATTATGAGATATTAATATTTCGGGAATGATCGTGTATGGAATGGTTTGGAGGGGTAGAATTGAAACAACATATCCTTTACAAACTTGTGATATATATATATATATATATATATATATATATATATATATATATATATGTATATATATATGTATATGTATATATATGTATATATATATATATGTATATATATATATCTATATATATATATATATATATATATATATATATATATATATCTCTATCTATATATATACCACCCACATACACACATCCATCATGAAATTTAAATATCAACTATATTCTTAGAAGGTATTTATTTTAATAACAACGCCTAACTTTTCTGAGATAACTTTTGTTGTGGGCAAGACTAAGGGGCTGTTTGAATTTGGCTGACCCGGCTGTGGGGCTGTTCTAACCGGTTTGTGGGTTCTGACCCATACTCTAATCTTAACCATGCTGACCATCTGACCAAGATACACCAACACAAATACACAAACTCCGGCAACAGATAATAAACCTCCGACCAATTCCCCAAATCATGATACACCAACACAAGTCTCTCAACATACGGATTCTTAACACCCTTTGGGATATCAAACTCTTTGAACCCAACAAACCCTCGTTTCCTCAAGATGCCACTTCGCAACCTCAGGGCGGCGACGACGGCTCCGGTGAAGTTCTCCGGCGCATCGCCGTCGTAGACGACGCCGGTTTTGGGGCGGTGACGGGGGAATGATCGGAATGTGTGATCTTGGAGGATGGAATCAAGAAATCTTGAGGAAACGAGGGTTTTGGGGTGGGTGGTGGTGAATTAGAGGATAAAGGTGGGATTTTTGTGAGTAAAATGGTGAAGATGATGCAGAAAGATGATGAAGGACTCATGGGTTTGAGTTAAAGTGGGTTGTTTTTGGGTTTGAGCATGGGGATGGGGATGGGTGGAGTAGTGGCGGTGATTTTGTGATGGGGATGGGGATGGGTGGGTTGGGCTTTTTATATTATTATTATTATTATTATATGTTATTATTATATTATTATTATTATATTATATTTTTATTATTATATTATTATTAAGGGCATATTTGTCATTTCACACTCAACTAGCAGAGAAACTTAACAGAAGTTAGTGTCGGAGACCAATCCTGTTACGGTTCAGCAGAGTCAGTCAGATACTGAATCAAACATCCATTCAATCAGATGCAAACTCACTCAGAACTTCTAACTGGGTCAGCTTCTGACTCAGTCAGATCTTACTAAGTCAGCGGTAATCAAACAGCCCCTAAGAGCTCACAAACTCGTGGTCATTAGACTTGTCTCTTACCACTAGTTATAGTAGTCAAAATATCATATTTATCCATTTTATTATAACAATTCAAGAGAACATCATTTTACATTTATTTTTTCTAAAACTTTAAATTATCATATTTATCCATTTCAATTTGAAAACTTAGTGTATAAGGAAGGAGAACATAGATGGAGGGAGCAACGGTGATTGGAAAGCAGAATTGACACATGAGCTGAAGAAGGATGAGTGGGAAAAAAATAATCATCGCATCTAGTCTTAGGGCTGTTTGATTACCGCTGACTCAGTAAGATCTGACTGAGTCAGAAGCTGACCCAGTTAGAAGTTCTGACTGAGTCTGCATCTGACTGAAACTTGACTGTTTGATTTAGTATCTGACTGACTCTGTTGAATATATTTGTTTGTTTAAAGTACTTTTCACTTTTTAACCCTAACTCCAAATTTGAACCCACCCTCACCCCCACTTGATTTTCTTTTTGAACTCATCACCAAAATGTTGTTGATTTTCTTCTTCACCCGCCCCCCATTAACACCCACTTCAAGAACCCTAACAAACTCTATTAACTCCACTTTAAGAAGCTGACCCTAATCTCTTCTTATAGATCAACAGATCATACAACAACAATAGTGCTGAACAATACATGCATCAATAGATCATAGAACAACATTTGATTCAGTAAGAAAAGAAGCTTACATCGGCGGAGAGAGGAGCACGGAGGGAGGAGGGCGGCGGAGGGAGGGCGACGAAGGGAGGGCGACGGAGGGAGGAGGGCGGCGGAGGAAGGGCGGCGGGTGAAGAGGCTCGGGTGGAGGGGAGGAATGGCAGGGGAGATTCGATCAGTGAAGCCCCAAAAAATGTCTCGGTCAGAAGTATAGGACCGGGTCAGTCGGGAGGTCGGTAACACCAAACGCGCTGACTGGCTGACCGACCGAGTCAGCCAGTCAGTGGTTAAAAGCCGGGTCAGCCATTTCAAACAGCCCCTTAGGGATGATCGTTGGAATGTTTGGTTAAAATTTTTATGGTCCCATCTGAAGTTCGATCCGATCCAAATTGGAGGTATTGCTACTGAATTTATCCAAATTCAATTAGGATAGCATTCGGATAAATTTGAATAATCTGAACTAAAAGGCACCCCTCTGGTAATAATACATATGTATGGAGTATAAAATAATGTTTAATAAAACTTAAATTCTTTATATATGCATCATGAAATCCATATTTATTTCACGATCCTTAATAATTAAAAATTATCTGAACAAACGTTACCCAAACTAGTTAACCTCTGTTAGTATGGTTTTCTTTAAAAAACATGGTCCTCTTTAGAAAAAAGCATTTATAATCAATCAATTTAACACTATTTACATATCATAAACTCAATAAACTTTATTTTTATTAATTTTGTTAAACTTAAAAATTACAAAAAAAAATTGATTCGTTACAAAAACACATATAAAAATATAGATACATGTATATATAATACATAACTTTCTCGATTGAGATTGGCCCTGTGACATATATTTGAATTACCCCAGCTCAAACATTCACATTGATTTTTAAGAGGATATGAATTGTTTTAAGTGTTGTGATCAAAACAATATATTCACTACCTATTTATACTAGCATATGGGGGTTAATGAGCACAAAAAGGCTAGAAAAAACAGCTATATAGCCTTTGCCAATGGCTAGTGTGTGGCATGTGCGTGTGCGTGTGTGGAGGGATAGAGAGGGATCGTGAGAGAGGTGGTGTGATAATTAAATATTTTGACCTTTTTGAAAAGAGATATCTATATCTATACTATTATATAATAAATTTGAGTAGGATACAAATGTAATTTTACTCAAATTTTAAGACATTTAAAACAACCTTTTAAGCACAAGTTAATATGTGTTTTATATAATGGTTCCTATGCCCCTATTAATTAATTAAACTTATTCTAATTAATATATTATTTAATGTATATTAATTATTTAATTCATAAAATTAAGTAACATCTTATATATTAAAATTTAAATTAAAATTTAATTTACATTTACTATTTATATTTTTATAACTAAATACTATTTAAATTAAGTATTATCTTAGAGCATTCAAGTAGGTATCCCATTTTGATGTGAGTGTGTGCCCCATATTATGTAGGGATGGTTGTAAGTGGTTGTAAGTTAATGAGAGATAAAATTTATAGGGATTGTAACGTGATTCCTTATATTCGGGGAAACACGGTACAACCTCAATAAATATTTTAATATTTCTAAAAGTGGTTGAGAGTGTAGGTGGGAGAAAATGTAATAATAAAGCTATAAAAAGTATTATTTAATTGAACTAGATAGTAAAAAGGTTGTGTTTTTAATGTAAAATGTAATAATAAAGGTATAAACAAGTATATAACTACTCAATATAAATATAATAATAATAATATAATAATAATAATAATAATAATAATAATAATAATAATAATAATAATAATAATAATAATAATAATAATAATAATAATAATAATAATAATAATAATAATAATAATAATAATAATAATAATAATAATAATAATAATAATAATAATATCTATACTCTTATATAAAGTATTTGACACTACTAGAAAAATTGAAATAGATTACGGGCAATGTGCGTCATCTTTTGGGTCAGATGACGCGCATATGTGCGTCAAGGAAGAGGTAGTTATATATAATATGTTTGTAGTCAAATTCCACAATGACATGTGACCCGTGTGACCCGGGAATGAAACCCGATTAACCCAACAATATCTAACCTCATGTAAGTAGTTTAGTCCCTGAAAAATATATTTGAAATAGAAATGCAAAATTATAATGAAGTATAAAAAAACGTAAAGACACAACATATTTACTTGCAAGAGTTTCTAAACCATTTGAGAAAGGACTGCTTCAAGTATACATATTTGTCTTTTTATAATATCAACTAAGGAACCCTTATCCGTGTATTCTAGAGGAATACTTATTTTCCCTGAATCAGGAGTGTAAAATGCTCCATAAAATTCAACAACACCTTGATAACAAGGGGCCTTAGTCAATGTTATATCTCCGTAAGAAGCTGTTGCCTTTTGAACATTCATAACATTAACTTAATTAGATAATTACATTATACTATTAAAAGCATAAACTATTAGAAGAGAAAGGGAAATACACACCTTTTAAAAAATGTTGATCTTCTTTGATGCGTTTATGAGTGGGAATATGAATTGCTCTTTGAACTACACTGCTTGTACCATTGCCTATAGCTCCAGTAATTGAAATCAAACCCTGTCCTCCGAACAAAAAGAAGCTATCAGAAATTAGGGTTCATAGCTAGACTAATAACACATAATTAAAAAAAAGCTCATAAATAAAACGACTGATGCAGAAAGTAACAAGAATTGAGGTTCAAGAATATCATCACCACTTCCCGCCGGCAAGGGGCACCACAGCCGTAACACCGCCTACACCTTGCACCACCTAACCCACCGAAAACTCAGTAGCCATTGACTTCTCTCCCGCCTCCTCAACCGCAGAATGGAGGTGGTGTGGTCTCTGATTTGGAGCGGTGTAAGGTGAGGAGAATGGAGGGGTATTTGAGAAATTAGGGTTTATGTTAGAAGCGGGAGAGTTGAAAATTAAGTTGGGCGCGTGTTTTAAAAGATGACGGAAAAAGATGACACGCAAAAAGACGTGTCATTTTTCCTACAAATTTTGTAAAATAGGACATAAGTTTTATGACACGCAAAAATACACGTCATCTTTCTTCGCACGTCATCTTTTGCACGTTATCCATTAACAGCTTTGTAGTAGTGTGAGGAAGACACAAATGTAGTTTGCTCAAATCTTAAGACACTTAAAACAATCTTTTAAACACAAGATACATGTGTTTTATTCAATAGTTCCTAAATTGCCCCTATTAATTAAACTTCTCCTAATTAATACATTATTTGATACATGTTGATTATATACTTCATAAATTAAGTATCATTTTCTTTATTATAATTTAAGTTCAAATTTAGTTTACTATTTATATTTTTATAACTAAATATTATTTAAGTTAAGTATTATTTTATTTAAATAAATAAGTATATAACTACTAAATATTTACATAGTTATAATATTAATAATAAAGATAAAATAATAATAATAATAATAATAATAATAATAATAATAATAATAATAATATATAATAATAATACCAACAGCAGTAGTAACAACAAATATATCAAATACAACAACAACAACAACAAAAATAATAATAATAATAACACCATCCATATATAATCAGTGTTTATAGCTGGTTAGCTGCATTACAATCTTCAAAATAGACTCCGCGACACCCGTCGCATTGCGCGGATCAACCCACTAGTATATATTAAAAGTGATGTGTGTTATCAAATAATATCCTTTTGGCGGTAATAATGGTTTAAAGGTACTATGTTAAAATTCTTGTATTGCATGAGTTGCACAAATGAAAAGTTATATACTTAGTATTAAGAATTTACATATTACATATTTATAATACACTAGATTTATTAACTCGTATATTACACGGGTTAAATAAATAATAAATAAAATATAATAAAAATTTATTAATTAAAAAGCGATATTCTAAAATAAAATATAATAAAATACGCATGAGTAAAAACTAATAATAAAATAATAATATTAGCTTTTTAAACTGTTTTTTTTTCAAAAGAAAAAAATTAAACATTTGGTTTCAATACAAATAATTTTAAAGAATTAAAAATTTTCTTATAATAACTCTCATTTTTAATTAGTTTTGATTATAAAAAATTACTTTATAAAAACATCAATTATAAAATTTGTCATATTTTTAAAAAATTGGTGTTTTCTAAAAATTTCTTATTTAATAAAAATTTATTTCTTAAGAATACATGAATAAAAAGACGTCTTTTATAAATTATTAAAAAATTATTTTTTATCTAAAAAAGAGTTAAATGATATTATTAGTAATTAATGTAATTAAATAAGAGATAAAAACGGAAAATTTTGGTGACAAGAAATATGGTCATGTCATATGTCCTTCACGGTTATTTTTTAATAAACTATGAAAATTACATAGTATGATTAAACAAATTTTAAAGGTTTTATATAGTTATTCTTCAAAATGTTTTATAAAAAGAATAAAAGAAATGTTTAAGTTATACAAATCTTTTATGAACAACCTTTCTTTGAATAAATGATTAATAAAATTAACTAGTGGTGATCATCGACGCGCGTTGCGCGTCTAATAGACATTTGTCTCAAATCAGCGTTCAACCATTCATCATCATTGACTGGAGGTCTGTTACATGCCTTGCATAACAACTGAGACAGACACACGACCATGATCCAAACACGTCATAACATCAAATGTTGTGGTTCAAAGGCTCAAAACAGATGTATCATCGTGGCTACAAACTGAAGATGGTGTCGGGCCAAACAATGTAACCCCTTATAATATCATCACTACCTTTATGTATATAACGTCAAGCCAAATGCCTCAAACGAGCAACCATTCATCATCACCGACAAATGAAATCAGATCGCATCCCCTATGATATAACAACAGCCCGCGAAATGACTCCATGTCTAAGACAAGCTACCACTCACCATAATAGGCCCGACAGAACGTTTTAGATGAATAGTCCATCATCATTGACCTTATTAACAACCCAACACCATATTACAAACTTAAAAACCATGCAACATTAGCCAACATCACAGAACCCTGATGAATAACATTCAACCATTTATCTTTTCATAAAAATTAGATAGAAATCAAAACCAATGAAAACTAAGAGATAAATCTAAATGCACAACAGGAGTATCAATCGACTTGGCCGTTGTGGGACAAATTAACTGTCGCAAATCACGGCAACAGGTTTAGTACACAACCGCCACATCAGCATCTCCAATGAAATCCATTGGACCATCGCCACCTAGGGTTATCGTGGAACCCAGCGGCCAGGCCAGTCATCGAACATTGGTGATAACATCGCCACCAAACCGTAAACACTTTCTTTGTGAAATGAGATTACCAAAAACCACCATCGCCACCACCAGAGCATCGTAAAAACAAGAGCATCGCCACCTAGGGTGCCAAAAACCGATGATGATGTCAATGCATGTAACAGTGGTAGTCTCCGAAACTAGTGATGGTGGTACATGCAGGACCGGTTAAGGGCTTAACAATTACAACACAACAACACAAAGAGGAGATTAACTAAACTTGATCAAACAGTAAACCGGATTAACCAAGATAATGATACAAAGACCACAAGTAATGATAAAGAGACAGAACAAGAGATTTGGGTTTCAAGGAGGCAGTATATTGCTTTCTCAAGTTCTATTACAAGTGTTACAAAGCATAAAGAAAGATACTAGAACTTGGAATACTTATACTATAGCCTACAGCCGGCTATACTTTGAAAGCCAGCTGGATACAATTGACTAGACACAAACAAAATCAATTGTAGAATCAAAAGGCATATCTGCCTTTTGACCTTGTGACTATGACATGCCATAGCTCACATCCTTATCTATTACAAAAAGGATAAAGTACATAAAGTAGAAAGTTACAGACTCAAGACCTCAATGTACAGTTACCAAAAGCATGGACCTTTTCACCAACTCATGTAAGTTGGTGACTTTACAGAGATGCAGCGGAAAGATGTCCAGCTTTATGGAACAGTACATCAGATAAAGCATGTTACTAAAAGTCTTCGGAAGAAATCTGTCTTCATATGATGAAGCTTCGAAAGACTTTGTCTCTGAGGCTTCGGAAGACTTCATATTTGGCTTCAGAAGATTTTACACTTAGAATATTTTCTAGTGTATGGTGTAAAACTTCCGAAGCAATTCTTCTTCAGTACTTAGTGCATTACTTGCAGAGAGACATTGGATGTTTTGGTTTGCATCAGACTTAAAGGAATCCTTACAAACTCCCCCTAGGCTGATGCTACCAAAACATTTAGAAGATCTTCAGATGTTAGTAGTCTTCAGCACAATCATGACCATACCCTTCTTTATTAGATGGTCAGGATCATTCAGACCTTCATAGTATCTTCTCATCTCAAAGAGATCATGTAGAGGTAACTTGATTATGTCTTGCCATGTATAGACATTCTCAACACCTTGGTCTCTGATTACATGCCATCTTTCTGGATTGGTAGAGAAGGTCCAGGATAAGATGGGTGTCTCAGCTGCCAGAGGAGCCACTTGCATTGGAGTTGATTGGGCTGCCTCTTCATGCACTTTCGCAGGTTGATCTGACTCAGCCTGAGGTGTAGAGGTAGATGATTTTGGCTTCTTCTTTTTAGACTTTGGTTTAGAAGCCATCCTTTTCTTCCTCTTAGATGACTTTAACTGAGAAGACTGGTCTGCAGCACCTTTGTTGATCATCCTTGTTTTTCTCAGTTGGATGTTCCTCCCTCACAGGTTCAGAAGGAGAGGGAGTTTGACCCTGCTTTGGATCAGAAGATGAAGCTTGCTGAGGCTCAGCAGGAGGTCCAGGTTGAGGTGTCTCAGGTTGTTCAACTTAACCTCTACTTCAGGTGGGACTTGACTTGGAAGAGAGTGTAAGTCAATCAGTTCACCACTCTTAATCTTCTGCTTGATTACCCTTATATGCTCATCCATTGTGGATAGAGACATAGGGCCAAGTCTCCTTTCGGAGAATCCATATAGCTTCAAGAAGCTCATCATCCTTTGTCTATCAGCAGACTTCTTCATACTCTTTTGAATGATGGCTCTTGACTTTGCAGCTTCTTCCCTTAGCTTCTTCTTAGTTGTCTTTCTCTCCTTGACTAACTCAAGCTCAAGTTGTTTTAAGTACTCAAACTCAACAAAGTCATAGGACAATGGAAGAAGTGCATCTGCCTGATAGAAGCCTGTGGCACTCAGGTAGTTGATCATTTTGATCCTATCTTCTTCTTCGTCTACCTGAGGTTCTTGTGGAACCACATCTTCTTGTACAGGGCTTTCTTGAACTGGGAGAGAGTGGGAGCATGCTTGTAGAGTCTTTTCTGTCTCTTCTCCTCTTTGAATTGGAGAAGTAACCTTGCATCCTCTTTTTCCTTCATCTCTCTTGACACTTCCATGTCAGCCAGTTCATTTAGTTGTTCTAAGGGGAGAGAAATGATTTCATCAATGTCATAGTTCCTGGTCTGCAAATAAGTAATCCTAACTGCCCTCAACTCATCATCTTGAGTATTTGGTCTGGGGGCAGCCCTGATTGCAGCTTGCATAAAGCCTGAAGACCCAGAGGAACTTTCTCCCCTTAGCTTCCTTTTCCTCTCTCTCTCTTCCTCCTCAATTTCCTCAGGAGTCAAAATCCTTTTCCCTTTGTCACCCACAGACCTTTGTGACTCAGGGTGGATAGAGGTTTGGCCTTCATTGCTTGGTGTAGCATCCATGCTCTGGCCAGAGAGAGGCTGAGAAACACCTTCACCAGCAGGTGTCTCAGAGGAAGTGTGAATCTCTGCAGCAGTTGATGATGATGAGACAGGGGTCTCAGGTTCTGCCACTGGGCCTTCAGTCAAGGTTTCCCCTATGAAACTAATCTTAGGGTCCACCTCAACATCCAGTTGACCGATGACATTGCCTGATTGCCTAAGTCTCCTTCTTAAACTGAACTCTGCCATGATCCTGTCTTGGATTCTTTGAGCCAATCTGTCAGCCTGTCTTGATTTGCTTGGATTGACAAGTGGCATATTGACTAGATCCAACCTTTCATAGAAGTTCAAGCTTTGAAAATCAAATACTTCTTGTTGCCCTTGAACTTTGTGAAGGATAAGGCTCTTCTATCAGCATCATACCTCCACCTTATGATGTAGTTTGAAGTTCCTTGAGGTGGGGATGACACAGCCCTTGGTATACCTTCCTCAAAGAGACTCCTGATGATAGAGTCTATAGAATCCACATTAATGTGAACTTGAGGAAGTTGCTGAGAATGCACAATTGCAAGTGAGGATGGTGAGTCCTCTATGTCCATTCTCTGTGAAGAACTCCCAGGTTCTGTGGCTGCAATAACTTTCTCCCCCTTTTTGGTAGCATCACCCACTTGCATAGGTGAGCTGGAGGATAAATCAATCACATCCACAGGTTCTTGTGTTCCTGGTTGAGCTCTTCTTAAAGGTCTCCCAGCTAGTTTTTCCTTAAGATATGAAATCTGAAGTTGCTGATCATTGACCCTGTTTTGTAAGGTAGTCACCTGAGATTCAAGGTGACTGACCTTAGAGACTAAATAGGAGCATGTTTTTGACAGTTTTTGCACCTTTAGTCTCAAATTCCCCTCTTCTTCATCAGAAGAATCATTGGGGGATGAGATGATTGGACCAAAGTCCTCTCTCTCACCACCAGCTTGAGGTTCTTGGCTGCTGGTTTTCCTCTGCTCACTAGCAATCTCAGTTGAGATGTCAGTGGGCTGAGTTGCCATGGTTGAGGTCTTAATGATGTAATCACTTGCAGAAGTGAGAGCCTCTTCCATATGGACATCCTGAACAGGTTCAGAAGTGTCCACCTCAGTAATAGGTGACTGATGTGGCTAGACTGAGGAGACTCAGAGGTACTCATCTCTCTTTAAGTAGGGGAGGAGAAGAGAGACTCATGGTACTTACTGAATCCTAAGTCTTCATCAGTATAGAAGGATAGGTTGGGAATGGGTTGATTTAGATCTAAAGGCTGGGGATGGTAACTGTCCCCTGAAGGTTGTTCACTTGAGTGTTGAGACTCAGAGTGAAGGCTTAAGGCTGTTGGGCTTGTGAGCTCATCAGGGTGAGCATGAGGAACCTCAGCCCTGATAGTTGAAGAGATGGGAGTGGTTTGCTCTCGGGGAAGTGGGAGCTCTAGTGTCCACTTCCTCCTGTAAAGGTGAGTATATGGGGACCTGCACAGACTCAATAGCTTGAGCAGGGGTTTGTTTGGATTTTCTTTGGTAAGTGAGGGTTATTTGAGGCCTTTTTAGTGGTAAAGAAGTAAGGGTGTGGGTTCAACACTAGCTTGTGTTGCTAGGTTGTCACCTTGAGCAATGAGCTCTAACATTTTGGAACAATGGCTGTTTCTACCCCTGAGAAGCCTACAGTTGGCTTCTTCATGATTTTAAAGATGCCGGGCTTCATCTGTCCCAATTTAAGAATATTACTTGTTTCCTCAACTGTGAGCCCAGTTCACAGTTAATAATGTGTTGAACATATCTAGGAAACATGTAATACTCTAAGGAGTCTAAGTTTGCAAGTAAATTGGTATAAACAAATTGAGAGTACCTGAACTTGACCCCTTTAACCATTCCATGCACTATGAAGGAGAGATCCTCAGGAATCTGGTCCCACCCTCCATGCTTGTTTGAAAAGCTGTGGATAACCACATGGAGCAGGTATTTCCACTGGGATGAGACCTTCCTTTCCTGAAGGTCTTTACAGAGAAATCTCCCTCATAGCCCATCTGCTCAAAGGAATGATTGACAGCTTCCTTTGGGAAGGACAACTCACCTTCTTCATCATCCAGCTGCAAATGATAGTTGATGATGGCCGGAGTGATGAAGATTGTCCTCCCTTGCACTGTGGCAGACAGTGCCTTCTCCCCATCCATAATGACCTCTTGGCAGGTCTTCCAGAATTCAAGCAAATGATCCTCATACAGAGTAGGATCAATGGTTAGGGAGGTGAAATAGTTTGATAGAGTTAAGAATTGGCAAATCTCTGAGAAACTTTCATCTTTCTCAGAGCTTAACAGAGCAACCTGGTTGTGTTGCCTGTGAAGTTGCATGGAGAAATCTGGGTTGTTTCTGCGGTTAAGGTTGGCCATTTGAGAAGCTTAAGGTTGAAGAAAGGTAAAAAGCAAAGGCGGTTTTGGGAATTAGGTTTGAGGAATAGTGAATTGAGGAAGATAGTGAGGAAGAGGGGGAACCGTTGGGTATTTATGTGAAAAGGGATTTGAACCAAAGTTAATGAAAGAGGATAAACTTTGAAATCCGAAAGTCGGTCCCACCTCTGAAAAAGTAGTTTACTTTTGCTCAAAAAGTAGTTTTCTTGGAATTCGAAAAGCTTCCGAAGGTAAATTATCTTCGGAAGTTTTAATGAAAAAGCTTCCGAAGCTAAAATGACTTCGGAAGATTTTCCTGAGAGTCTTGAAAATTTTGCTTCGGAAGAGAAATAAACACTTGAATGCTTTGTATATGAAACAACAAAGCTTCCGAGAGTTAATTTTGCTTCGGAAGGAAAAAGTCCTTAAAAACAAATAAGTGTCTGAGATAAGAATTTAAGCTTCGGAAGATAGATTTAGACTTCTTCCGAAGGTAAAATTTCTTAGACAGTTATTTATTTTGAAGACATGATTTTCTTCCGAAGGTAAAAGTATATCTTCCGAAGGATCAGAAAATTTTCAAGAATCTAAGGAAAGTCTTCAAAAAGGATTTTATATCCAAAGAAAACATGAGCTTATGAAAGTGATGAACTAGACAACTTAGGACACACATATTTTAAGAAATAATTAGAATTAGTTTTAAGAAAAGATCTACTCAAAGTTAATCATCCCAATAGCTGATATTAGATATTTAAATCTCTGTTCATCAAAAGCTTTTGTAAACAGATCAGCATATTGTTCATCTGTATGAACTTTGACTAGTTTAATTAATCCCTTTTCATAGTTATCTCTTATTAAATGATACCTGATATTGATGTGTTTGGTCCTTGAGTGCTGCACTGGGTTCTCAGTGATAGAGATAGTACTATTGTTGTCTATGTGGATAGGAGTCTCCTTGAAGTTAAATCCATAGTCCAGCATCTGATTTTGAATCCAAAGCACTTGAGCACAGCAGCTTGCAGCAGCAATGTATTCAGCCTCAGCAGTTGATGCAGACACACAGGATTGTTTCTTGCATTGCCATGAGACAACCCTTCCACCAAGGAATTGACATCCCCCAGATGTAGACTTTGCAATCATGTTGCAACCACCATAATCACTATCTGTATAAGCATACAGATTGAAGTCAGGATTCTTTGATACCATAAACCAAGTGTTGAAGCACCTTTGAAGTATCTTAAAATCCTTTTGACAGTGATTAGGTGAGACATCTTAGGGTTGGCTATCTTGCACAAATACATGTAGCAAACATGATATCAGGCCTGCTAGCTGTAAGATACATAAGAGACCCAATCATAGCCCTGTATAAATGTTCATCTACACACTCCCCCTCAAGATCAGGTCCAAGGGAGTGGTTTCTGGCTATGGGTGTCTTAGCAATCTTACAATCAGTCATGTTGAACCTCTTGAGTATGTCCTGAACATACTTTGACTGACTTATGAAGATGCCATCTTCAACTTGCTTCACTTGAATTCCCAGAAAGAAATTGAGTTCTCCCATTGCACTCATTTCAAATCTGTCTTTCATCAGCTTCTCAAAGTCTTTGCAGAGCTTTGGATTAGTTGAACCAAAGATGATGTCATCTACATATACTTGAACTAGCAATAAGTCATTTCCCTGTCCTTTGATGAAGAGAGTTCCATCTATAGTACCTCTCCTGTATCCATGTTTACAAAGATACTCAGACAATGTCTCATACCACTTCCTGGGTGCCTGATGCAGCCCATAAAGAGCTTTGTCAAGCTTGCAGACATAATCAGGATGATCAGGGTCTACAAAACCAGGTGGCTGTTTGACATAAACCTCTTCATCAATCACTCCATACAGAAAAGCACACTTTACATCAAGTTGAAAGACCTTGAAGTTCTTGGATGCAGCAAATGCCAGGAATATCCTAACAGCTTCTAATCTTGCTACAGGAGCAAAGACATCAGTGTAGTCAATCCCTTCTTCTTGTGTGTATCCTTGAACAACTAGTCTTGCCTTGTTCTTGATGATAATTCCTCTATCATCCTTCTTATTCCTAAAAACCCATTTGGTTCCAATGGTAGTCTTCCCATGAGGAAGAGGACAAAGGTTCCAAACTTTCTGCCTTTTGAATTGAAGCAACTCTTGTTGCATAGCTTCAACCCAACTTCCATCCTTTAGAGCTTCATCAACTTTCTTTGGCTCTATCTGGGATAAGAAACAAGAGTGAAGACAAACATTTGCTTCATGGGTTTGTCCTCTTGTTCTTACCCCTGTGACAACATCTCCAATGATGTTTGTGGTGGGGTGAGACTTGTGGATCCTTAGCTGAGGGATCACAGCAAGTTGCTGAGAAAGATCCAAATTTGAGAAATTTAGATCTGGCATAGATGATTCACCCTCCACATCACCACACTTATCAAGATTAACTTGATCCAATGAGTGTGTGACATCATTGATGTTGTCATCTATGGTGTGGTTATTAGCATCAAGGAATTCCTGATCACTTTCACCATCACCATTGTTGTCTTCCACAATTGAGGTATCTTTATCTGGTTGTGGAGCCTCTGAGCTGGAATTTGAAGGCACCCCAGATGTATCAGCTGAATTTGTCATTGTAGTGCTGATAGAAACCTCATTTGCTGAAGTAGTTCCAACTGGAGCTGAAGATGTATGAGTTAAGGGTCTTCCTAGCTCAAATCTTGGATCAGGATCACCTGTATTTAAATTTTCTGCAGATCCTGAAACATTCTCACAAGATTTGTTAAAACAGTTGGTAACTAAATCAAGATCAAACAGCCAATCAGGACCAGAACCAGCCACACAGGGTGTGTGTTCATTGAAAGTCACATTGGCTGACTCCTCAACAATTCTAGTTCTGAGATTGTATACTCTATAAGCCTTGGCTTGGGAAGAGTATCCAATGAAGTGTCCATCATCTGATTTCTCAGCAAACTTGGCAATTTGATCCTTGGTATTCAAGATGGTGCAGGGACATCCAAATGACCTGAGAAAACCAATGAAAGGTTTTCTCTTGTGCCAAAGTTCATAAGGAGTCTTACCATGTGTCTTAACTACTAAAACTCTGTTTTGCACATAGCAAGCAGTATTTACTGCCTCTGCCCAGAAGGTGATGGGCAGTTTAGAGTCAGACAACATAGTTCTTGCAGCTTCAATTAGTGTCCTGTTTCTCCTCTCAGCAACTCCATTTTGCTGAGGAGTCCTGGGAGCACTATATTGTCTTGTAATACCTTTTTCATCACAAAATGTATCAAGGATTTGATTCTTGAATTCAGTCCCTTGATCACATCTTATGGTTTTGACCTTGTGATCACTTTGATTCTCAATTTTTAAGATGAAATTCTTCAGAATCTCAGGGGTTTCATCCTTAGTTCTAAGAAAAAAACCCAAGTGAATCTTGTAAAATCATCTGTGATCACCAAACAATAAGAGGTCCTTCCTAGACTCATTACACTGGTGGGGCCAAAGAGATCCATATGTAATAAGTGTAGGGGAGTAGTGATAGAGTTCTTTTCCTTAGGCTTGTGAGATACCTTATGTTGCTTCCCTTTCAGGCATGCAACACAATGATCATCACTTGTAAACTCTTTCTTTGGCATTCCAGTTACCAAATCATGTTTAATTAGTTTATTCATGTTTTAAAGTTTACATGGCACATTCTTTTATGCCATAGGAAAGACTCATCACTATTTGCTTTTGATAGAAAGCATGAAACTTCTCCAGAGGGAGATGTTTCTTGCAAATCCATCTTGTACATGTTCCCTTTCCTGGGGGTCTGAGCAGGATATGCTCATGAGGAATGACCACTCCAGGCTTGAGAACAATGCACTCATGCTCAGTAAAGAGCATGTTATGACTCTGATCACAAAATTGGGATACACTCAGAAGATTGTACCCAAGCTCCTTGACAAAGTTTACCTTTTCAATGCTGAGCTTACCATTTGTGACCTTGCCCCTTCCTGAAATGTAACCACCTTCATCTCCTCCAAAAGCAACTGGTCCTCCATCAATCTCTCAAAGTTATGGAGTAGTGACCTATTGCCTGTCATGTGCCTGGAACAGCCACTATCAATTATCCAGACATTCCTGTTTGTCTTGAGCTGTTCCTGCACAAAGAAAATGATTAGTTACATTTGGAAACCCAAGCCTTACTTGTCTTGGGCTCACTAAGTATAATAGAAGGTAATGCAACAGTAATAGATCCTATGGTTGTGCTAGAGGGATCTTCAGCTGTTGTTGATGGAGAAACTTCAGTCACTTGGTCTTTCTTAGACTTCCACACCACCTTTGGAGTCTTGGACTTGACCTTCAAAACCTTAGAAGCTTTTGGGACTTCACAAGTTTTGATGACTGAACCTTCGGAAGATTCTGCAGTCACTGCAGCAGACTTCAGTGCTTCGGAAGAACTCCTTTCTTCCGAGACCAAATTTTCTTCCGAAGGTAATTTTCCATTTACCTTCTTCTTTGATTTGGAGCTTCCGAAGGAAACAGATTTTCCTTCCGAAGCTTGAATCTTCTTGAAACTCTTTGAAGTCTTTGTATTGGTCATATGGACAGTACTTTTAGGATTATATGGACAATCCTTAGCAATGTGAGAGGTACTTTCACACATGACATACAACATTTTCTTCTTCATAAGAGTCTCCTTATGAGAACAAGACTGTCTTTGGTCACATCCCTTCTCCACCTTCATCTTTGTAGATGCTGAGACAGTTCTTTTGGGCTGTGAACTGTTCTTGGAGTTTGATGGTCCAGGTGTGCAGCAGTGGTACACAGTAGATCAGTCTTCTTCTTGGTACTGAGATGATTTGAACAAGAACCAGAACTCTTAGCTGAGGAGTTTTGGTTGATGTCTTCAGTCTTTACTACTTTAAACCCTGCAGAGATAAAAACTTGTTTCTGCTTAGAGTCAAAAGTAGCCTTGATCTCTTGAGCCTTCTTTGCCTTTCTTTTGCTCTTCCTGATCAAGTTCTTTCTCTTTGACTTGGTCATCACAGTAGACTTCTTCTCCTCAGAAGGATAGTGGCCCTTAGTAGAATCCTCCTCTTCACTCTTCTCAGAGGAATTCTTCACTATCTCTTCTTCATCCTCTTCACTTATAGGATCTATGAGAGGAAGCTCATCTTCACAAGTTCCACACCTAGGAGATCTTACAGACAAGATTGTGTGTGGAGGAGCTATCTCATTTGATCCCAGTCCCTGTCTATTTTGATAACACACTTTGTTGTGCAGGGATGAGGATATCATGTTCTTGAAGGTCTCTTCTTCAAGAACACTCTTTTCTGCCCTGGCTTTGCTGATCACAAGCTCAGCCTGACACTCAGTCAGCTTAGTTATGAGATCTTGGGTTTGAGTCCTAAAATCTGTATGTTCATGTTTTAGTACTGAAATGGTTTTCTCTAAGTCCTCTATATTTAGCTTATAATCATTTTCAGACTTTCTAAAATCAGATTTTAAAATGTTTAAGGACTCAAGATCAGATCTCATTTCTAAGTTATAGGACCTATATCTGTTAACTTTAGCAATGCATTCAGGAGTACAGAGATGTTCCAATACCTTGGCTTCATCATGATCTGCCATTAGTGCTTGGTTTGGAGAAGCATCTTCCACCTGAAAGCTCCAGTCAAAGCCTCCTTCTTCAACAGCAACAACAACTTGTTGCTTTGGCTTCTCATTCTGAGGGGCTTTATCAGTGTAGTTTGGTCTGGTTTGTGCTTGGCCACCATTTGTTTTAGGTGCCTTACACTCTCTAGCAAAGTGGCCCATCAAGTTACAGTTGTAACACTTGACTTTGCTTTTATCCAAGCCAAACTTTCCACTGGTTGCATTGCTTGGAAACCTCCTTCCAATTCTCTTGTAGAACTTCTTGGCTCTATGAGTGAGAAGAGCCATCTGCTGGACTATTTCCATATATTCCAGGTCATCTGGATGGATACAATCCAGGTCTTCAAGAGTGAAAAGAGAGTTGCCACAACTTTCATCAGAAGACACAAAGGCTTGAGAAGAGCTTGTCTCATGGAATGGGCTTCCTTGAGTGTAGTTCTCCCTAGGTGTCTCTGGGAAGGTGATGAAAGGACCCTTTGGTGAGTTGTCAGGGTAGCATATGAGATGATGTTGGGGTTCTATGCTATCCCTTTCAACCACATGCAGGGCTGAACCCATTTGATTGTTGGAGTTGCCAGATGAACCTTGCATGTTCATCTCCATCTGGTAGCCACTGAGAATCCCATATAACTCTGTCAGAGTAAGAGTTTTGAGATTTTCAATCCTCTTGATCACCACACAGTAGTGTGTCCATTGCCTAGGAAGTGAGGACATGAACTTCCTTACAATATATTTATTTTCAAAAGGAACTCCTTCATCCACAAGGGTATCCACTATCTCAACATACGTAAAGTATTGTTGAGTCATGGTTTCATTTGTTTTGAAGGTGAAGTTTTCAAACTGCTGCTTTAGGAGATCCTTCTTGTTCTCCTTGGCTTCAGAGGAGCCTTCATACATTAGTTTTAGTGCATCCCACAGCTGTTTAGCTGTTTTGCACTTCTTGAAACCTCTGTACACAGAGTTTGGAAGGGCAGTTTGAAGAGAAGTCATGGCCTTTCTATCAATCTCTACTCTCTTCCTATCTTCATCAGAGTAGTTGGCCACATCTTGGGGATCATACCAGCACCAGTAGCAGAAGGAGTGCTGGGTATGAAAGGTCCATTTTCAATAGATTCCCACATTCTTGAGTCTAGAGACCTGATGAAACCTTCCATTCTCATAAACCAGGTATCAAAGTCATCAAGAGTGATCAGTGGGGACTTGTTCATGGTTCCAGTCTCCATATCAGTCTTTGAAATGGATGCCATTTTGAAAGTTTGGTATTTATGTGTGTGAGGGATCTTAAGATGGTGAGATCTTATATCAAGAGCCTGAAATGCTCTGATACCAATTGCAGGACCGGTTAAGGGCTTAACAATTACAACACAACAACACAAAGAGGAGATTAACTAAACTTGATCAAACAGTAAACTGGATTAACCAAGATAATGATGCAAAGAACACAAGTAATGATAAAGAGACAGAACAAGAGATTTGGGTTTCAAGGAGGCAGTATATTGCTTTCTCAAGTTTTATTACAAGTGTTACAAAGCATTAAGAAAGATACTAGAACTTGGAATACTTATACTACAGCCTACAGCCGGCTATACTTTGAAAGCCAGCTGGATACAATTGACTAGACATAAACAAAATCAATTGTAGAATCAAAAGGCATATCTGCCTTTTGACCTTGTGACTATGAAATGCCATAGCTCACATCCTTATCTATTACAAAAAAGATAAAGTACATAAAGTAGAAAGTTACAGACCAAGACCTCAATGTACAGTTACCAAAAGCATGGACCTTTTCACCAACTCATGTAAGTTGGTGACTTTACAGAGATGCAGCGGAAAGGTGTCCAGCTTTATGGAACAGTACATCAGATTAAGCATGTTACTAAAAGTCTTCGGAAGAAATCTGTCTTCATATGATGAAGCTTCGGAAGACTTTGTCTCTGAGGCTTCGGAAGACTTCATATTTGGCTTCGAAGATATTGGTCTTGGCTTCGGAAGATTTTACACTTAGAATATTTTCTAGTGTATGGTGTAAAACTTCCGAAGCAATTCTTCTTCGGTACTTAGTGCATTACTTGCAGAGAGACATTGTATGTTTTGGTTTGCATCAGACTTAAAGGAATCCTTACAGTACACAACATCAAACTTGACCCTCAAATCGCCTCTCTCACCTACCAATGACAGCAATACATCTAGGCACCAGAACCACCACCGACACCAATAAAGGAAACATCCCAACACAAAACACAGACGTCGGCTGACTCATAGACCAGCGATTTCAAACACAGGGTAGTGGTGGCGACGGTGGCGGTGTAGGCGCTGGTCGGCGACGAAGAGAAAATGGGTTTTCTCTCTATAGGGATACACTGATGATAACCGGGATTTTTTCCCATGTCTTCTCTTTAAACATGTTTTTAGGATTGGGGCAAAATGTCAAGGGGGCAGATCGAAAATACGCCACACCTTTGTGGCCAATATCAAAATCACACAAACCAACTATTTCTTCCGTTTACTTTTTAAATATATAAGGTAATATGAAAATCATTATTATTTAACAGGAGGAAAATACAAGAAACTAAAATTTATAAATACGTACTAATAAAGAAATTTGTATAATTAATAGAATAGATAGGCGAGGAGGCGCAGTAGAGTGACACGTGTTCCCTATAATTTTTATTTACGAGGTGTGGATTAGGTGAGAATCCCATATTGCACGGGTTGACCTTTAGTCTAAAACCAAAATGATGATAATGTTAATATATAATTAGAGACTATATTGAAATTAAATTGTGATTCCATGATTATGGACATTGATACATATACAGAGACGTGAGTAACTACAAAAGATATAACACATAAGAAAATTCACTGTCCATTCGTCATCCTCATCCTCATATCCTCCAATTCATTCTTGACACCAACAATCAATGATAACTTGATTTGATGGTTTACTTATTTAATTTTGCAAAACATGTACGAGGAACTCAATTGAAACACTTTTAAAACTTTATTACTATTGTGTGACATTTTCTTTTTCTCTGACCAGTCTTTAGTAAAACCTCTCACATGTTGTTCCACATATCTATCAGTATCTTAACTAAATAATACTTATTTTTTAATATTTTTTTTCTTTCACTCACACCCATTACAAAGTTATTTGGGATGAATAGTAAGCCTTTAAAAGTCATTTGGCCTAGAATGTGTCATACATTTAAATAATTTAAATACTAGTTGAGTTGTTCATTTTGCTAAATAAATGATGGATGTAAATATGAAATGTTTGTAATTTGAAAGATATTATTGAGGAGCTCAGATGAGGGGGAAAGTAAGGGTTGAGCTCATAGAAAACCAACACGAGACGAATAAAAATATTTATTTATTTTAAGAATGATGTATGATAAAGACAATGTCTAAAGAAAAAAGAAATAAAAAGAGGGAGACAAAAAACTGGTTTTGAAAGATATAAGAGGGACAATTTGAAATCTGAAAAATATACAAGATATCCATTTTTAAGGAAAATTGCAAAAATGACTATTCACTAATATAAAAAAACCAAACTACACATTTAACTTTTTAGTGCACAAAAATTCATTTACAATCAATCACAAGCCGCCACATAAGGCAACTCGGCTAAAGTTGGCTAGCTCATAGTCGAGCAAATAGTTGGCTTGGTCCCACTCAATAACGAATCCGCTTTCGACCTATGTCCAGGCTATTCTATAGCCTAGTTGTGTGAAACTCGGCTATCTCCTAATAGAGTTGTGTAGACAAGTTTGAAAAAATAATTTTGGGCCTAGCCGAGTACAAGGCAAGCCGACCAATCAAATCCCTCACCCTTTTAACCGAGTTCTCATGTATTTAGTCAAGTTGCACTACAAGAAAAATGACTATTAGGGACTAAATGATTTATGACTCGTGCAAGTGACTGATATTCAGCCCTAAAATTGGACAACTTATTGTAAACTAAACTTAAGTCACAAACATATATGCACAATAAGATTTTTGGGAATTTTTTTAAAAATAGGGCTTTTAGGAATGGTATTTTGACAAGGCGGGAAAATCTTATTGGCTGTTGACTTTAGGGGTACCTGCCCCTGGCAGGGGCTGGTTCTTCAAATGATGTGATGTGAGCTCTGCGTTGTTGACCGTGTCATAGAGGACCTCGCCCTTGGCGGGGGCGGGTTCTCATGGTTGATCTCCACCGTCGGATTGCTGCATGTGAGTGTGTTGTGTGATGTGAATATTGTCAGAACTCGCCCTTGTCAAGGGCGGGTTCTCACTCTTTGACACCCTATAAATCATCTTATTTTCATATTAAATCCACACTTCTAAAAAGAAAACGTTTAACCTACCTCGGTCACAAATAAACTTTCTATAATGTCTCGGCCTTATTTTCTACAAATATATTGAGGTGGTGATATGTCATTCGAAAATGGAAATATCATATGTGATGTTTCTACTAGAAGTTCAACCATTATTCTTCGTAATAGAATTTGTTGATTTAATTTATATTCATCTTCAGGTTCAAAAAGAGTATTATTATTTGAAATTAAAATTATATTACTCATATGGTGGTTTCTCTCAAAGCTCTGAAATTTTTAGTGACTCGAGTCTAGAAGTCTTGCATTATTTGGGAGAAAATGTTGAAAATTTCCAAGGAAATATTTACATTATCATTGAGCCGAAAATGTCTACACAACAATCCAATTATATGGATCTTCTACGCGGTTTCTCTGTATCAAAAGCACCTGATCCGTCAATCAGTTCTCATCATCAAGTCAATGTAAGATCACATGATTATGAAGTCGGTCCGTCAACCAATTCTCATCATCAAGTCGATGATGATAACGGAGGTTTTGATAAGTCAGATGATGATACTTCAGACCGCAGAGAAGATTCTGAACTCGTTCCATCACAAGAAGAATCCAATGATGATGACAACAATAGTTATGGAGTTTCAAACAATTATAATGCTTGTGTTAATCCAGGATCTTACAGGGAGGTGAACTATTCTGAAGATCCTCAGGAGTTAAGAGATTACGAAGCTCCTGATTTTGACGATGAAGACCATATGAATATATGGAATGAAGAGTCAAAAGAAATCCATGTTGGCATGTACTTTAAATCGAAAGATGAAGTGATGCTGCATGACCGTTTAAGGGATGGTCAATACAACACAACACACAATAAGGAGAGTGTTTAGAACACTTAACAAATCAAATAGGGAACTAGTAACAATATGATTTGATACTTAGAACACAAGCAAATATGAGACAGAACAAGAAGCAAACAAGACAAGTATTGGTTTTCAAGAATGTTGTATATTGCTCTCAAGTTCTTTACAAGTGTTACAAAGCATGAAAGAAATACAAAGACCTGAGATACTTTATATTACATCCTACAGCCGGCCATACTTAGAAAGCCAGCTGGAAACATATGAATTAGACAACAACAAAATCAAATGTAGAGTCAAAAGGCAGATTGCCTTTTGACTGGTGACTATGACATACCATAGCTCACATCCTAATATATTACAAAAAGGATAAAAGTATATAAAGTAGAAAGCAACAGACTCAAGACCTCAATGTATAGTTACCAAAAGCATGGACCTTTTCACCAACTTGTAAAAGTTGGTGAACATCAGAGTTGCAGTAGAAAGTGGTCCAGCTTTATGGAGCACTACATCAGATAAAGAATGTGTTAAAAGTCTTCGGTAGAAATCGGTCTTCACTTCTTGGCTTCGGAAGACTTTGTCTTTGAAGCTTCGGAAGACTTCACTTTTGGCTTCGGAAGATGTTGATCTTGGCTTCGAAAGATTTTACACTTAGAATAATTCTGATGCAGTTCCTAAGCATTTCTACTCTGCACTTAAGTGTATCCATGGATTTTACACTTAGAATAATTCTGATGCAGTTCCTAAGCATTTCTACTCTGCACTTAAGTGTATGCATGCAGGAGAGACTTAGAATATTTTAGGTGCATCAGCCTTACCTAGGCTGTTGCTACCAAAACATTTGAAGACCTTAGATATTGACAGTCCTCATCATGATAATGACCATACCCTTCTTCATCAGATGGTCAGGATCACTCAAATTTTCAAAGATCGGGTTTTTTTCACTCAACACAATATTGTCTCTCAAACTCACTGAATCACACTCGGTTTAGATGATGCATAATCCTCTAAGAGTTGATAATTATATACTAAGTAATCAAAACACAAGATGCAGGATCGGGTTTGTCACTTAAACACTTGGATTTCTCTCGAACTCACTTATGGAAACACTCAAATCAGATGAAGTAATGTCTTTTACAAGAGTTGATAATAATATAATAAGCAGCAAAGGAACACACAGAAATAATTTTCAAGGCACTTGTATATATTACTTCTCAACTCATGATATTACAAGACTCTTACAAGCATGATACATGAGTTACAATGAGAAACTATATATACTAAATCCTACAGCCGGATATACTTTGATACCAGCTAGAAACCTAAGACTAAAGCATATACTACAATGCTAAAGTTAAAGTATCTTAGATAAAGTATTATCTAAGATATGGTAGTCATGACATGTCCATGACTTACCTTTTGTCACCAACTAAAGATGGCAACTGTACTAACATAAAAAGGTAAACAGTGGATTAAAGTATGATCAACTACATGGCTTTTGAGAAAACGCCATGCAGTATCTCAGAGATTTGCAGCGGAGTGTCAGAGAGACCATACTTATGTCCACTGGATAATAGGAGTGTCTTCCGAAGGTAAGTTGGCTTCGGAAGAACAAGTTCTTTCGAAGCCACTTATACTTCGGAAGAGGCTTCTATACTTCCGAGGCTTGAGGACTTCTGTACTTCGGAAGTTGACTTCAGATCTTTCTTTATAAGTCTTGATCTTCGGAAGTAGGTTCTTTGTCTTCGGAAGTTGGAGTTTTTCCTTCGGAACTAAGTTTTACACTTTGTCTTTGGAAGAGCTCCTTCTTCCTTCGGAAGTTCCATACTTAGCTTCGGAAGTCCTTTGTTTGTTGTACCAAAATCTTTTAAGTGACTTGGTTTTGGTTGCACCAGCCTTTCTAGATCCAACAAACTCCCCCTAGGCTGATGCTACCAAAACCTCACTTATTTCTGCTTCTCAAAGCTTTCAGCACCAGGGACAAAAGGTATTTGTCTGTCTCTTTGTTCTTCCCTGAAGTGGTGCTGAGAAGCTTGTACAAGTCATTGGTGGATAGGAGATCCACTCTATCACTCTGAATGACATGTACCCTTTGTTGTGTCCCCCTGAAAAGAGTTAGTTGACGGGAGTTATAATCATACTCCCATCTAACTATGGATTCAAGTTTAGGACCTTCAACCATTTGTAGAAAGGCTTTACCTTTGGTTGCTGATCCCTTCCTTTCCTCCTCCTCTCTCAGTTTCAACTCTTCTTCAACCTTGCTTCTAGCAGTTAGCTCGGCCATATGAAGGCTGCCTAGATGAATTCTGATATGGGCAGCTACATCAGAGTTTGAAGGGTTGGAGAATGGCTTCTCTGCTAACTCAGCAATGTCAAACCTGCTCAAGTGTAGCAGAGATGAGGCACTTAGCCTGTTGAGCTCTCCATTTTCTCTTTCAACAACAAAGTTGTGAGAAGATTCTTCGAACCTCCACTGGATGATCTTCTTTCTAGGTGCAAGAGGTTGTCTTGGCACCCGGTCGCCTTTCTTGCTATCCAGTAGAGTCACCAGCCTTCTCCTTAACTTCTTTTCTTCCTCATTTAAAGTGTCTGAATTGAGGCCAAGGAGATTTGCAGCTTGGTCCAACGTTCCTCTGGGCAGATCAAGAAATTGATCTCTAGTGAGGGAACGTGAGGATCCATCAACATAAGTCAAATTGATTGAATCCTCCTCACAGGAGATATCGCTCAGAGTTGTGCAATTGATGAGCTTTGTCTTGACTGCCTTGAATTCTTCTAAGGAGAGATGTTTAGAAGGCTGAAGGGATGGTTTGATGGGTTGATGTGTAGGTTGAGGTGTTTGAGTTCTGGCTAGAGTTTTGGGTTGGAGGATGGGTAGTTTAGGTGGTTGAGGTGAAGACATTGGTAAGGGTGATGGTGTAGGTTCAGGGGTGTCAATTGCAGGATTGGGTTTGTCACTTAAACACTTAGATTTCTCTCAAACTCACTTATGGAAACACTCAAATCAGATGAAGTAATGTCTTTTACAAGAGTTGATAATAATATAATAAGTAGCAAAGGAACACACAGAAATAATTTTCAAGGCACTTGTATATATTACTTCTCAACTCAAGATATTACAAGACTCTTACAATCATGATACATGAGTTACAATGAGAAACTATATATACTAGATCCTACAGCCGGATATACTTTGATACCAGCTGGAAACCTAAGACTAAAGCATATACTACAATGCTAAAGTTAAGGTATCTTAGATAAAGTATTATCTAAGATATGGTAGTCATGACATGTCCATGACTTACCTTTTGTCACCAACTAAAGATGGCAACTGTACTAACATAAAAAGGTAAACAGTGGATTAAAGTATGGTCAACTACATGGCTTTTGAGAAAACGCCATGCAGTATCTCAGAGATTTGCAGCGGAGTGTCAGAGAGACCATACTTATGTCCACTGGATAATAGGAGTGTCTTCCGAAGGTAAGTTGGCTTCGGAAGAACAAGTTCTTCCGAAGCCACTTATACTTCGGAAGAGGCTTCTATACTTCCGAGGCTTGAGGACTTCTGTACTTCGGAAGTTGACTTCAGATCTTTCTATATAAGTCTTGATCTTCGGAAGTAGGTTCTTTGTCTTCGGAAGTTGGAGTTTTTCCTTCGGAACTAAGTTTTACACTTTGTCTTCGAAAGAGCTCCTTCTTCCTTTGGAAGTTCCATACTTAGCTTCGGAAGTCCTTTGTTTGTTGTACCAAAATCTTCTAAGTGACTTGGTTTTGGTTGCACCAGCCTTTCTAGATCCAACACAAGAAGATAATTTTCAAGGTACTTGTATATATTACTTCTCAACGCAAACTATTACAAGACTCTTACAAGCATGTTACATGAGTTACAATGAGAAACTATATATACTACTACCTACAGCCGGATATACTCTGATACCAGCTGAAAACCTATGACTAAAGTGAATACTACATTGCTAAATACAAGGTATCTTAGATAAAATATTATATAAGATATGGTAGTCATGACATGTCCATGACTTACCTTTTGTCATCAACTAAAGTTGGTAACTGTACTAACTGATAAGAAATAAACAGTGGAATAAAGTATGGTCAACTACATGGGCGTGGGAAAGCACCATGCAGTATATCAGAGATTTGCAACGGAGTGTCAGAAGGACCATATTTATGTCCACTGGTTCATAGTAGGTTCTTCCGAAGGTTAACTGGATTCGGAAGAACAAGTTCTTCCGAAGCCATTTATACTTCGGAAGATGTTACTTCTTTCCGAGGCTTGAGACATTCTTCAGGCCTTCATACTTCGGAAGTCATTGTCTTGATTTCTTCTAAGTGTTGAACGTTGGAAGAAGGAAGACCTTGTCTTCGGAAGTTGGAGTTTCCCTTCGGAAGCTCCTTCAGACTTGACCTTCAGAAGCTCAGGATTTGCCTTCGGAAGTTCTTCATCAGTTGCACCAAAACTGTCTAAGTGTTTGTTTTGGTTGCACCAGCCTTACTTGATCCAACAAACTCCCCCTAGGCTGATGCTACCAAAACTTCACTTGTTTCTGCTTCTCAAAACTTTCAGCACCAGGAAGAGAAGATATTTATCTGTCTTTTTGTTCTTCTCGGATGTGGTGCTGAGAAGTTTGTACAAATCATTCGTGGACAGGAGATCTAGTTTGTCACTTTGAATGATATGTATCCTTTGTTGTTGCCCTCTGAAGAGAGTTAGTTAACGGGAGTTGTACTCATACTCCCATCTAACTATGGACTCAAGTTCAGGACCTTCAACCATTTGAAGAAAGGATTTGCCTTTGGTTATTGATCCTTCTCTTTCATCTTTCTCTTTCAGCTTCAACTCTTCTTCAATCTTGATCCTTGCGGTTAGCTCAGCCAGATGAAAACTGCTCAAATGATTTGTGATATGAGCAGCTATCTCAGAGTTGGAGGGGTTGAAGAATGGCTTCTCTGCTAACTCAGCAATATCAAACCTGCTTAAATGTAGCAGAGATGAGGCATTAAGCCTGTTTATCTCACCATTCTCTCTCTCAACAACAAAGTTGTAAGAAGAGTCTTTGTACCTCCATTGGATTATCTTCTTTCTTGGCACAAGGAGTTGTCCCCTTTCTTTGAATCCAGTAGAGTCACCAGCCTTCTTTTTAGCTTCTTCTCTTCTTCGTTTAGTGAGTCAGAGTTGAGGCCAAAAAGTTTAGCAGCCTGGTCCAGTGTTCCTCTTGGCAGAACAAGGAATTGTTCTCTAGTGAGGGAACATGAGGAGCCATCAACTTAGGTTAGCTTAACTGACCCTCCTCACAAGAGATATCACTCAAAGTAGTACATTTGATGAGCTTCATCTTGATCTCCTTGAATTCCTTTAACGAGAGAGGTTTGGAAGGATGAGAGGACGACTTGGGTGGTTGTTGGGTAGGTAATGATGTTTGGGTTCTAGGGAGTGTTTTGGGTTTGAGGATGGGTAGTTGAGGTGGTTGTGGTGAGGAAGAGGGTATGGTTGATAGTGTGGGTTCAGGAGTGTATGGGTCAGAGGTTGGCTCGGTTTTGATAGGAAAAGGGAAAGGGATTGGTTCAGGTTCAGGTTGAGGTTGAGGTATTGGTTTGGAAGTCATCCCATGTACTCTCCGGTACATCTCTTTCCTTCTTCCTGCGCGAATGTCAGCTTTGATGTCACTGACATGTCGCTGCAGGGTCTTCTCAGACATAGGACCCACTTTCCTGCCAGAGAAGCCATGAGCCCTTAGATAGTCTTTCATCCAGGCTTTGTCACCTAGCTTCTTGCAGCTGCAAGTCCAGCTTCTTCCTCCTTCTTCTATCTCTCTCTCTCAATTTCTCCTTGGCAGCCTTCTTTCTCTCTTTCTCCATTTGATCTTTCTTTTTCTTAAAAAGCCACAAGATCGTGTCATTGTTGTAAGGAGTTAATTCCTCAAGAGAGAATCCTTTGGAGCTTAGGAAAGCTATCCTTTCACTCCTCAGCTGCTGGTCAGCTTCTTCTTTCTTTCTCTCCCTTTCTTCCTCTACGGCCAACCTTGCTGCTTCTTCTTTTTGCTCAATCCGCAGCAGGGTTGCCTTTTCTAACTCAATCAGCTCCTCTAGTGGTAGCAGTAGCACATCTTCACTAACAGCTCCAATATTGACAAGTCTGTCAATGATCTTCACCCTCCTTCTATTGTTGATAGCCTCCTGGTTGGCTGCAGTTGCTTTACTACTTGCAGCTAGCAACTTCCCAGTGGAGAGTCTACCTTTTCTTTTCAGCTTTTCTAACCTTTCTTCCTCTTAAAGTTCTTCCGCAGTCATCTTCCTTGTAAGGCCCCGTTCCCGGGACGCTTACAGTTGGATTCTCATCGCACATAAAACATATAATTACATTTATATTTCATAAAACGTTGCAGCGAAAACATTTAAACTAAACATTTCATTTAATAATAAAGGCTTTTGCAATTTAATACATCGTTTTCCAATTACGAAATACATGTTCCAATTCATTACAAAAGCATTATAAATATGGATGCCATCCAAAAGACGTTGAGTAGCCGCCCCGTGCCATCCTCAGCAACATACCTGCCAAATGGAAACACATCAAAGTTAGCGTTGCTGAGTGAGTTCTAGTTTTATAATAAAACATACTTTTCTTTCGTTAAAACCGTTCTTTACTTTCTTTCAAATCATATTATACTTTCGTACATGATCACACATCATGCGTACATACAGATAATATCATTATTATCTTCATCATTACGTTCATTAACTTTTGTTCATTCAACATACGTCATTATCTTTCACTTCTCTCGAGATCCGGACAGACTTTACCCTCTTCGTGGCACTCAGCCACGATTACTGAGGTCGAATGACAAGGATCCGTATCGCACATTATTATGATAATTCATTAACGTTCATTACATATATATCGCACGTTCGCACATTTCATACTTTTATTATCAATCATTTCTCATCTAGATCCTGTCAAGCTTTACCCTCTTCATGGCACTCAGCCATGATTACTGAGGTCGAATGACAAGGATCCCATTCGTTCATTCCATACATATCGTACCTTCGCTCAAATCGCACCTTCGCATCATCGTACCCGAAGTACATATCGCACGGATCGCACACATAAGGAAGCCAGAATCGCACGCTGTCTCATGGGTTAGCCAAGATCGCACGCTACATAAACCACATGAGTTAGCCAAAATCGCACGCTACCCTTATGCTGTCCATCGCACATATCGCACAAATCGCACCATCGGAGTGGTCACCAAGACCGACTCCCCCTGTGTGTGTGAGAACTCTCGAGGTTTAGCCAGAATCGCACGCCATCTCATGGGTTAGCCAAGATCGCACGCTACATAAACCACATGAGGCAGCCAAAATCGCACGCTACATAGCACACAGTAAATACCACATCGCACGTATCGGAGCAATTACCAAAACTGAACTCCCTACGGTGTCTATGTCCCCTTATGAGTAAGCCAAGATCGCACACTATAATACACACACAGTTGAGCTAACAACTCTCAATGAGTCGTGAACCTTCTTTCTTCTTTCGCAAGCCATCCTTACTCTCATTAGTTCGTTCATGCTTGCATTCATTCATTACATTCCTCTTTTCATTATCTTCCACTTTACATTACATAATACTTTCATTACATTCATTAACATACATCGCACAACCACGGGAAGATAATCACGCATAACAATAAGGAACATTAACATGCACAGTCATCACGTCATACAGGGTAACATCATACATACATAACATGCATCATGCATAAACATGCAACATCATCATCATTATGCCCTACATGTTCTCTAAGGCCTCAATCGTCACCTTACATGAACTTACGGGAACCTTTACGTCAAAACTTACATCGCACTTTCTCCCGAAAGTCAGAAGTTAAACTACACTTCTCCTCGGGTGCAACAGCCCTATTTGGGCGTATGGACACTCTCCAGTTGCATGGCCTCCATGCGACTGGCCCTTCATTCGGGTGACTGGCCCTTCATTCGGGTGATTGGCCCTTCATTCGGGTGACTGGCCCTTCATTCGGGTGACTGGACCTTCATTCGGGTGACTGGCCCTTCATTCGGGTGACTGGACCTTCATTCGGGTGACTGGACCTTCATTCGGGTGACTGGACCTTCATTCGGGTGACTAGCCCTTCATTCGGGTGACTGGACCTTCATTCGGGTGACTGGACCTTCATTCGGGTGACTGGACCTTCATTCGGGTGACTGGCCCTTCATTCGGGTGACTGGACCTTCATTCGGGTGACTGGCCCTTCATTCGGGTGACTGGACCTTCATTCGGGTGACTGGACATTCATTCGGGTGACTGGACCTTCATTCGGGTGACTGGACCTTCATTCGGGTGACTGGACCTTCATTCGGGTGACTGGACCTTCATTCGGGTGACTGGACCTTCATTCTCCCTCCAGTCGGGTGACTGGACCTTCATTCTCCCTCCAGTCGGGTGACTGGCCTTCATTCTCCCTCCAGTCGGGTGACTAGCCTTCAGTCTCCCTCCAGTCGGCCGAATGGCCTTCAGTCTCCCTCCAGTCGGCCGAATGGCCTTCAGTCTCCCTCCAGTCGGCCGAATGGCCTTCAGTCTCCCTCCAGTCGGCCGAATGGCCTTCAGTCTCCCTCCAGTCGGTTGCCTAGCCCTAGCTAATGCAGAATGCAGTTCATCCCGACTGCAGCCGAGGGTTTTCGGCCTCCAAACTCATCTTAACCCATTTTGAGCCCAAATCGACCATCCTAAGCCTTAGGGAAACATACCACAACACCATTCAAGCACACACAAGCTCACAATCAAGACTTAAACGCATCATACGCACACATACTCATACACAAACGGGTCAAGCATACACACACACGAAAACCCGATTTCAGATGTGTTCCAGCCCCAAAATCGTTTGAAAACAAGTAAAAGAGGGGTCCTAGAACTCACACAAACGTTCCCGTCGAGTAGAGCTTCGATTTGACCCGCTACACGATGATTTCCACGCTCGAATCCACCCGAACCAAGCTTTTCTCCTCTTTTTCTCCTTCTCTTCTCCTCTCCTCTCTTCTTAACTGAAAAATGGCAAGAAAGGGGGTGTCTTCCCCCTTTTATACTCCCATTCATCGAAGTTTCTCTCGTTGGCGAGTTTGGTCCCTCGACTTTGGACTTTATTTCTTTTTCTTCTTTCTTCGGCTTCAAAGAAAATTTCCGGGCGTTACATTCCTCTTCCCTTTGGTGTCTTCGGTAGCTTGAGACTTGGGAGGTTCTTGTGTAGAGGTTTCAGGTTGAGAGGTGGAGATTGGAGCATGTGTTGATGATGGTGTTTGAGTAAGGGGTAGGTTAAGAAAGTCTTCACTATTTACCTCATATGCTAGTTCAAGAATTGCATCTGTGACAATTAGATTATCGGATAAAAAAATAACCCTTCCGCAGCTCCGATCTCAGCTTCGGAAGTTTGAATAAATTCTTCCAAGGCCTTGACTTCAGTTTTGGAAGTTTGTGGGATTGCACTTTCTGTCCCAATTGTTTCAGTTTCTAGGCCATTAGTCCTCATTTCCCTTTTGAATTCAATCTCAAGTTCAAATTGGACCTTAGGTTGACCAACTTATTGGATAGTGGTAGAAGGTGCATTCAACCTTTGAAGCTCTTCAGCTCCAAAGTATACCACAGCAACATCTGGACTTGGTTGCTTCAAAGAAGATCCATTAGGAACTTGGAAAAGAACCTGTTTAGATCTTTGAGCATCCTTGGGTCCACTTGAAGAATGATTAGAGGAGACTCGGGGAAAACTGTTGCTTGTTGAGCAGGATATCTTGAAGTTAGAGTTGAAAGAGCTAAACTTTATGGTTCCTCATTTGTTTGTCTCTAAACACTCTCCCCTTTTTTGTAGCATCATCTTTAGAGCTTGATGAGCTAGAGGAAGAGGTCAAGAAGACCTGAATTGTCACATGCCTAACAGATCTCTTAGTCTGTTTCTCAGCAAGTTTGGCCTTGAGACTTTCAATCTCAAGTTGCTGAGTGGCAGACCTATCCTCTAAAGTCTTAACCTTGGATTCAAGGTTTGAGACTTTAGAAAGTAGGTCTCTTCTGATGAGTTGCAGACTACCCTCATCTTCTTTGAAGAATCATGGGGAGATGAGGTAACAAACCTGGTATGTTTATCCTCACCACCAGATTGGTTTCCCTTGCCTAATAATGTCTCTTTCAGAGTCATCAAAGGGCATGGTTGTCGTAGATTCAGTCTCAGAGTTGTTGCCATTGTCTTGAAGGTCTAATGAGGCTCCTTCAGTAGTGGCAGCTGAATCTACATGAATCCCTTCCACACCAGTGGGACTCACCTTAGTTTGGGCTTGTTGATGGGGGCTAGAGATAAGAGGTCTCTCTAGGCTCAGTTGATCCTTAAGAGGGTGTTATGGATAAACTTCATTCCCTTTAAGAGACATAATCTCCTCATCAGTTCCTATTAATAGGTTGGTAAAGGATATGGAAGTTATACCTAATGACTCGGGACTTTGATCAATGTCTAATGGCATTGAGCCTTTGAGAGGGTTATCCCTTTTTGGTTGCTCAGGAGAGTATAGTGACTCATCCTGAGGGGTTTCAGCTTGGGTTTCGGGCTCATGGGATTGAGACTGAGTAGACTCAATACCCATATTGAGGTCCAATGTGAAGGAAGGTGTGACCTCAGACTGAGTGGGAGCCCATGTTTCCACTCTCGTCGTTTTGGGTTGAACAGGGGGAACTTGTTCAATCAGAGTAGATTGAACAAGGGTTCGTTTGGGACGTCTCTGATATGTGATTTTATAGGGTGAGAAGGTAGAGTTGGCATTGTGAGGGTTATTGCTGGTGTGGGTTCATCACCTGTGGGGTTAACAGGGATGTCACCAGGAGCTATGCGCTCAATCATACCTGGAAGCAGCTCAGTGTGTCTTCCGGTGAAATTGGTGGACATCCTCTTCAGCACTTTGAAGATGGTCGGCCTCATGTGAGGGACAGGCAGAGCAGCTGCACAAACAAGCTTGCTCTGGTCCAACTCACAGTTAATGATGTGTTGAATGAACCGGGGATACATGTAAAATGTTTCCCTGTGAAGGTTCCCCATCAGATTGGTCAGCATAAACTTTGAATAATTGAATCGGAGGCCTTTTACCAGCCCATGAACTAGTCATCCTAGTTCATATGGGATTTGATCCCATCCGCTAGACTTGTTTGACAAGCAGTGAAGGATTATGTGAAGCAGGAACTTCGAGTTGTAGGAGAAGTTGAACTTGTACACGGTTGACCTGCTCACATCACCACCATATCTCATTTGGGTATATGTGTCATCTAGCTCTGCTTTGGGGAACTCTATAGGAGAGCCTTCATCATGAAGCTCCAGATGCTCCCTGATGATCTGTTCAGATATGATCAATTCCTGACCACAGATGCTCGACCTAAGAACCCTAACTCCGTTCAGGGTTACAATCTGTCTGTTTCCCTAAAATTCGACCATGTGGTTTGAATAAACTGTGGGGTTAACAGATAGGGCAGTGTAGTAGATGGATTGGGTAAGAAAAGAGATGATTTCAGAGAAGTCATCATCCTTGGATGAGTCAAGGAGTGCGACTTGGTTGTGCTGAGGGTTTAGAGCCATATTGTGAGAAAGTTACAGAGAAATGAGTTTGAATTTGGGTAGATTGAAGACGAAGGAAGCTTTGGGTAGTAAAAATGGTAAAAAGGTTAAAGAAGTGAGTCGGGATTATTTAAATGGGTGAAAAGGCGGTTTGGTGGTTGGATAAGGTGAAAAGATGGTTTGGGGTAAGATGTGACAAGGGCGGTAAGGTTAAATCCATTTAAATATTTCGACATTATTAATAAAATCTTTGCTTTTTACATAGTGGGACCCAAAAGATTTCCGTTACACAGTAAAAGCTTTCTTCTGAGTATAAACATTTTCGAAGGTAATCTTCTTCCGAAGCCAATCTTACTTCCGAAGGTAAATTTTACTTCCGAGAGTAAAGAGGTCTTCCGAGTGAAGAAGTTTATAGTTTCGGAAGTAGATCTAATATTTGATCAAATGCTTCTTCCGAGACTAAAAACTCTTTGGAAGATAAGATTTTCCAAAGAGAAATTTCTCTTCAGAAGATATATATATGACATCTTTCGAGGGTTAATTTCTCTTCGGAAGAATTTATACTTAGTAAAATTTTGAAACAAAACCTTTTGTAACAGGGCTTAGATTGTTTTTGACAATGACAAGACACATTTTGAAAAGGTTTTCAAATGAGATGGACTTATCAATGTTATTATCCTAATAGCCGTAATAAGATACTTGAATCTTTGTTCATTAAATGCTTTGGTGAACAAATCAACATATTGTTCATTTGAATCAACTTTGATTAGTTTAATCAGATTTTTCTCATGAATATCTCTAATGAAATGATACCTGATATCATTGTGTTTTGTCTTGGAGTGCTTTACAGGATTTTCTGTAATGGAGATAGCACTGTTGTTGTCAATGTGGATAGGAGTACTCATAAAGTTGAATCCATAGTCTATCATCTGGTTTTGAATCCACAGTAGCTGAGCACAGCAACTAGCAGTAGCAATGTATTCAGCTTCAGCAGTAGATGTTGAAACGCAAGATTGCTTCTTACATTGCCATGAGAGGATCCTTCCACCAAGAAATTGACATCCTCCTGATGTTGATTTCTTGTTAATATTACAGCCACCATAGTCACTATCAGAATAGCCATAGAGATTGAAATTGTTGTTGCTTGGATACTAGAGACCCAGTTTAAGTGCTCCTTTGAGGTAATTGAGGATTCTCTTGGCAGCAACTAGGTGAGACACCTTTAGAGCAGCTTGATATCTTGCATAGATGCATGTTGCAAACATAATATTAGGTCTACTTGCTGTGAGATACATCAGAGAACCAATGATTGCCCTATACTGATGTTGATCAGTATCCTCCCCCTTAGAGTCAGGAAAAAGTTTGTCATTTCTATGTATAGGTGTCTTGGCTGGCTTACAATCTTTCATATCAAATCTTTTTAAAATGTCATTGACATATTTAGATTGATTGATAAAGAACCATTCCTTCATCTGCTTTACCTGAATTCTAAGAAAAAAATCTATTTTTCCCATGGAACTCATCTTAAATTTCTTCTTCATAATGATCTCAAAGTCTGCACATTTGGTCATTTGAGGAACCAAATATGATGTCACTAACATAGATTTATACGAGCAAAATGTCTTTCCCAGACTTTCTTATGAATAAAGTTTTGTCAATGGTACC
Organism: Flaveria ramosissima; assembly: GCA_025215565.1. Taxonomy (NCBI): domain Eukaryota; kingdom Viridiplantae; phylum Streptophyta; class Magnoliopsida; order Asterales; family Asteraceae; genus Flaveria; species Flaveria ramosissima. The sequence goes on along the minus strand of CM046029.1, from coordinate 68,616,500 downwards.
TCTGGTGTATCCATTCTTCAGGAGAAACTGAGACAAAGTCTTATACCACAGCCTAGGTGCTTGGTTCAGCCCATAGAGAGCTTTATCCAATTTGCATACACAGTTGGGGTGTTGTGGGTCTTCAAATCCTGGAAGCTGGCATACATAGACTTCCCTATCTATATCCCCATATAGAAAGGCACACTTGACATCAAGTTGGTAGACAGTAAAATTCTTGGATGCAGCATAAGCAAGAAAGATCCTCACTGGTGCAAAGACATTAGTGTAATCAATTCCCTCCTCTTGAGTGTATCCTTGAACTACTGGTCTTGCCTTATTCTTGATGATCAAGCCTCTATCATCTCTCTTGTTTCTGAAAACCCATTGTGTGCCTATTGGTACTTGACCGGATGGTAGCGGACATAGGTTCCAAACATTTTGTCTTTTAAATTGAAGCAATTCCTCTTGCATTGATTCAACCCAGTAACTATCTTTCAAGGCTTCTTCAACCTTCTTGGGTTCCATCTGAGATAAAAAGCATGAGTACAGGCAGACATTACTATTGTGAGTTTTTCCCCTTTTTCTCACACCTTCAGAGACATCTCCAATGATGTTTTCAGTTGGATGAGTGTTGTGAATCCTAAGCCTAGAGATCACATCCAGTTGCAAAGATAGATCCAGATTGGACATATTTTGATCTGGAAGTTGAACATTTGGACCAACTGTTGTTTCATACTTATTCAATGAGGACTGATTGAATGAATAAGAAACAACATCAGCATCAGTTGGCTGTGAAGCAGCATCAACAGTTGCATGTTCCTTTAAGATGCTACTTCCATCAGCTTAGTGTTGTGCAATGTCACCGATGAGTTTTGAGGCTCACTAGGTTGACAACTTGTTGAAGCTCCACTGGTTCTTGAGATAGTTATGATATCTGATCTACCAATTGTGGGAGCTTGATTTTTAGCAACTCTTGGAGAACTTGGAAGAGGTCTGGGTAACTCAAACAGCTGATCATCATCAGAATTACTTTGAGTACCTGTTCTTGCTGAAACATTCTCACAAGATGGTTTAGAATAGTTTGAAAACAATTCTAAATCAAAAATATAATCAGGTCCATTCCCCTTAACACAAGGAGTGTGCTCATTAACAACAATGTTGGATGATTTCCCAAATTGTTGATTTTAATGTTATAAACTCTATAAGCAATAGAGTTGGAGGAATATCCAACAAAGATAGCATCATCCGACTTTTCAAAAAATTTTGCTAAATTGTCCTTTGTGTTAAGTATGGTACACCTGCTGCCAAAGGACCTAACAAAACCATGAACGGTGGCCTCTTGTTCCATATTTTATAAGGGGTTTTTCCATATGGCTTAACTACAAGAACCGTGTTCTGCATATAGCATGCAATGCTGACTGCCTCTGCCTAGAATGTTAGAGGCAGCTTTGAATCAGCTAACATAGTTTGAGCAGCCTCAATAAGTGTCCTATTACTCCTCTCACCAACACCATTTTGTTAAGGAGTTCTAGGAGCACTATATTATCTGGCAATCCCTTTTGAGTTACAGAATGAGTCAAGAACTTGATTCTTAAACTCAGTCCCTTGATCACTTCTAATTATTTTAACCTTGTGGTCAATTTGATTTTCTATTTTAAGAATAAAGGATTTTAAAGATTCAGCAGTTTCATCTTTAGTTCTTAAAAAAAATACCCATGTAAATCTAGTAAAATCAACAATCACAAGGCATATGGGACCAAATAGATCCATGTGCAATAAGTGTAATGGAGTGGTGACAGAGTTAACTACTTTGGATTTATGAGATGCTCTATGTTGACATGCAACACAGTTATCTTTGCAGAAAAAATCCTTTTTAGGCAAACCATGTACCAAGTTATTTTTAACCAATTTATTCATGGTTTTAAAATTGACATGACACATTCGTTTATGCCATAGAGTTGACTCATCACCATCAGCTTTGGAAAGAAAACATGATACTTTACCCAGTGGGGAAGCATTGTTCATATCCAGCTTGTACATGTCCCCTTTCTTGGAAGATCTAAGAAGCACTAATTCCTGAGGAATTGTCATCCCGGGTTTGAGGATAATGTACTCATGTTCTGTGAAAAGCATTTGGTGCTTTTGATCACAAAACTGAGAAACACTTAACAAATTGTGTTCAAACTGTTTGACAAAGTGTACTTTGTCAACTTTTAAATTTCCATTGGATATACTCCCTCTGCCAGAAATATATCCTTCAACCTCACCTCCAAACTGAACAGGACCTCAATCAAAATGTTGAAATTGTTGAAGAAGAGATTTGTTCCCTGTCATGTGCCTGGAGCATCCACTATCCACAATCCATACATTGTTATTCTTGTCAAATGGATGTCCCTGCATATAAGGTGAGAAGTTTGTTTTTATTGGAAACCCAAGCCTTGTTGGTTTTGGGTTCTTTTAATGATGATGACATAATTGAACCAAAATTTATGCATGAGGGTTCAATGGATATCTTTGAGGAAGAAGGTTGGGCTGCAGCATCTTCTCTGATCTTCCATTCCATCCCTTGGCTGATCAGTGTAGATGAGCTTGTTGAAGCTTGAGCAACATGGCATTCTTCCAAAGCTTCTTTCTTCTCGGAAGAAGCGTTCACCACCTTTTCTTCCAAAGCAGTCTTCTTCCTGGAAGGTTTTAAGGGAACTCTCTTGTTCTTTTGAGTTTTCTTAGCCTTGTCTTCCGAAGCTATTTTCCCTTCGAAAGAATGAGTTTCTTCCGAAAGCAACTTTGCTTTGGAAACAAGCTTTCCCTTCTTCATCACTTGAAGCATATGATAAGATCCAAATGTGAAACCCTCCTTGACTCCTTATTTCTTAACATTATTTGCATAATGTGTGCTTGCAGGATTGTAGTAACAATCTTTAGCCATGTGGTTTTGCAGACCACACATTATGCATGTAATGTTAACTTTTGAGGGATGTGACTGTTGTTTCTTGCATTTCTTGCTTTCATCAACAGTCTTTCCTTTTAACTTCTAATCCTTCGGCAGGACATGAGTGCTGGTACTACACTCATTTCTTAAGTAGTTATTTGTTTTTGAAGACATAAGTTTCTAAGTAGTTATTTGTTTTTGAAGACATAAGTTTCTTCCGAATATAAATTTATATCTTCCAAAGGATAAAATGATCAAAATTTTCAAAAAAAATCTAAGGAATGCCTTTTGAAAAGATTTTTCTTCCAGAGTAAACAAGGGCTTATGTAGGTGATAAAATAGACAACCTAAGACACACAAGTTTTAAAAGTAATATGAATTAGTTTTAAGAAAATTTACTCGAAGTTAATCATCCCAGTAGCTAATACAAGATATTTAAATCTCTGCTCATCAAAAGCTTTGGTGAATGGATCATCGTATTGTTCATTGTGTTACTTGGAATAGTTTGATTAATCCGTTTTCAAAGTTATCTCTAATCAAATGGTTCCTGATATTGATGTGCTTTGTCCTTGAGTGTTGCACAGGATTCTCTGTAATAGAGATAGCACTGTTGTTGTCTATATGGAAGGGAGTCTCCTTGAAGTTGAGCACAGCAGCTAGCAGCAGCAATGTATTCAGCTTCAGCAGTTGATGCAGACACACAGGATTGTTTCTTGCATTGCCAGGATACTATCCTTCCACCAAGGAACTGACATCCCCTTGATGTAGACTTTGCAGTCATATTGCAGCCACCATAGTCGCTATCTGTATAGGCATACAGATTGAAGTCAGAATTCTTTGGATACCAAAGGCCAAGTGTTGAGGCACCTTTGAGATATCTTAAAATTCTCTTGACAGTGACCAGGTGTGACATCTTGGGGCTGGCTTGATATCTTGCACAAACACATGTGGCAAACATGATGTCTGGCCTGCTAGCTGTGAGGTACATAAGAGACCCAATCATAGCCCTATAAAGATGTTCATCCACACACTCCCCCTCAAGATTAGTTCCAAAGGAGTGATTTCTGGCTATGGGTGTCTTAGCAACCTTGCAATCAGTCATGTTGAATCTTTTAGTATGTCTTGTACATACTTTGACTGACTTATAAGGATGCCATTTTCAACTTGCTTCACTTGAATTCCTAGAAAGAAATTGAGTTCCCCCATGGCACTCTTTTCAAATCTATCCTTCATTAGCTTCTCAAAGTCTTTGCAGAGCTTTGGATTAGTTGACCCAAAGATAATGTCATCTACATACACTTGAACTAGCATTAAGTCATTCCCTGTTCATTTGATGAAGAGAGTTCCATATATAGTACCCATTTTGTACCCATGCTAACAGAGATACTGAGATAGAGTCTCGTACCACTTCCTTGGTGCTTGGTGCAGCCCATAAAGAGCTTTATCAAACTGCAGACATAATCAGGATGATCAAGATCTGCAAACCCAGGTGGTTGTCTGACATATACCTCTTCATCAAACACCCCAAAGAGAAAAGCACACTTGACATCAAGTTGGTAGACCTTGAAATCCTTAGATGCAGCAAAAGCTAGGAATATCCTGACAGCTTCAAGTCTTGCCATAGGAGCAAAGACATTGTGTAGTCAATTCCTTCTTCTTGTGGGTATCCTTGGACAACTAGTCTAGCCTTGTTTTTTATGACAAGTCCTCTATTATTCTTCTTATTCATGAACACCTATTTGGTTCCTATGGTAGTCTTCCCTTGAGGAAGAGGACATAAGTTCCAAACCTTTTGCCTTTTGAATTGAAGCAGCTCCTCTTGTATAGCTTCAACCCAACTTCCATCCTTTAAAGCCTCATCAATTTTCTTAGGCTCTATCTGGGATAGAAAACAAGAGTGGAGACAAACATTTTCATCATGGGTTTGTCCTCTTGTTCTTACCCCTGTTTCAACATTTCCAATAATGTTGAGGAATCACAGCAAGTTCCTTGGAGATATCTAAACTAGAGAAGTTTAGATCTGGCATTGATGATTCACCCACCACATCAGCACACTTATCAAGAGAGACTTGATCCAATGAGTGTGTGATTTTCATTAATGTTGTCTTCAATCGAGTGGTTGTCAGCATCAAGAAATTCTTGATTACTTTCACCACCACCATTTCCTCCTACATTTCAAGCTCCTTCATCTGAGTTTTGTGCCTCTAAGCTAGAATTTGAAGGCACCCTAGAAGTATCAGTTGGATTTGTCATTGTTGTGCTGATAGAAACTCTATTTGCAGGGTTAGTTACAACTGGAGCTGAAGTAGTCTAGCTTGATGGTCTTTTTAGCCTAAATCTTGGATCAGGATCATATGTTGATAATATATCTGTAGATCCTAAAACATGCTTACAAGATTTGTTAAAACAGTTGGTAACAAAATCAAAATCAAATAGCCAATCAAGACCAGAACCTTTCACACTAGGAGTGTGCTCATTGAGAGTCACATTGGCTGACTCCTCAACTACTCTAGTTCTAAGATTGTATACTCTATAAGCCTTAGCTTGGGAAAAGTATCCAATAAAATGTCCATCATTTGCATTCTCATCAAACTTGGCAATTTGATCCTTGGTATTCAAGATGGTGCAAGGACATGCAAATGACCTGAGAAAGCCAATGAAAGATTTTCTCTTGTGCCAAAGTTCATAAGGAGTCTTACCATGTGTCTTAACTACTAAAACTCTGTTTTGCACATAGCAAGCAGTGTTCACTACCTCTGCCCAAAAGGTGATGGGCAGTTTAGAGTCAGAAAATATAGTTCTTGCAGCTTCAATTAGTGTAATGTTTCTCCTCTCAGCAACACCGTTTTGCTGAGGAGTCCTGGGAGCACTATATTGTCTTGTAATACCCTTTTCATCTCAAAATGTATCAAGGATTTAGTTTTTGAATCTAGTTCCTTGATCACAACTTATGGTTTTGACCTTGTGATCACATTGATTCTCAATCTTTAGGATGAAACTCTTCAAGATCTCAGGAGTCTCATCCTTAGTTGTAAGGAAAAAGACCCAAGTGAATCTTGTAAAGTCATTTGTGATCACCAAGTAGTAAGAGGTCTTTCCTAGACTCATTACACTGGTGGGGCTAAAAAGATCCATATGTAATAAGTGTAGAGGAGTAGTGATGGATTTTCTTTCCTTTGGCTTGTGAGAGACCTTGTATTGCTTCCCTTTGAGGCATGCATCACCGTGGTCATCACTTGTAAACTCTTTCTTTGGCATTCCAGTTACCAAATCATTCTTAATTAATTCATTTATGTTTGTAAAGTTTACATGGCATATTCTTTTATGCCAAAGAAAAGATTCATCACTATTGGCTTTAGATAGAAAACATGAAACTTCTCTTGAGGGAGATGTTTCTTGCAAATCCATCTTGTACATGTTCTCTTTTCAGGGGGCTCTGAGCAGGATATGCTCATGAGGAATGATGACCCCTGGCCTGAGAACAATGCACTCATGCTTAGTAAAGAGCATGTTATGACTCTGATCACAAAATTGAGATACACTCAACAGATTGTATCAAGCTCCTTGACAAAGTTTACATTCTCAATGCTGAGCTTACCATTTATGACCCTGCCCTTTCCAGTTATGTAACCTCCAGCATCTCCTTCAAAAGCAACTGGTGCTCCATCAATTTTCTCAAAATTTTGGAGTAGTGACCCATTGCATGTCATGTGCCTGGAACGGCCATTATCAATGATCCATACATTCCTATTTATCTTGAGTTGTTCCCGCACAAAAAAGATGGTTAGTTACATTTGGAAACCCAAGCCTTATTGGTCTTGGGCTTATCAAAAGAAGTTGAAAACAATGCAACAGTAATAGATCCTATTGTCATGTTTTGAGGATCGTTGGCTGATGTTGATGAAGAACTTTCAACCACTTGGTCTTTTTTTGTCTTCCACACCACCTTTGGAAGCTTAGACTTGACCTTCAACACTTCGGAAGTTTTGATGACTTTGGAAGTTTTGATGGCAGACCTTCGGAAGATCTTGCTAACACTGCAGCAGGCTTTAGTACTTCGGAAGTATTCCTTTCTTTCGAGACCAAATTTTCTTCCGAAGGCAAGTTTCCACTTGTCTTTTTCTTCATTTTGGAGCTTGCGAAAGGAAAAGATTTTCCTTCCGAAGCTTGCTTCTTCATCAAACTCTCAGAAGTTTTTTTCTTGGTCATGTGGACAGTACTATTTGGATTGTATAGGCAATCCTTAGCAAGATGAGAAGTACTTACACACATGACACATTCCATTTTCTTCTTCCTAAGAGTCTTCATTTGTGAACAAGGCTGAACTTGATCACTTTCCTTCTCCATCTTCATCTTTGCAGATGTTGTGTCAATTCTTTTAGGGTAAGAACTACCTTTGGAGCTGGATGGTTCAGGTTATGTAGCAATGATACACAACTGATCAGCCTTCTTCTTAATGCTGGGATGATTTGGACATGAACTAGAACTCCTGGTACTAGAGTTCAAGTTTGTGTTTTCAGCCTTAAGCACCTCAAAACCTGCAGAGATAAAGACTTATTTATGTACAGACTTAAAGGTGGCCTTGATCTCTTGAGCTTTCTTGGACTTCCTCTTGGCCTCCTGATCAAGTTTTCCTTCTTGACTTGGTCATCCCAACTCTTTTACTCTCCTTAGAGGAATAGTGACCCTTCTTAGAATGCTCTTCTTCATTCTTCTCAGAGGCATCCTTCACTATTTCCTCTTCATCCTCTTCACTCATGGGGTCTATGAGGGGAAGCTAATCTTCACAAGTTCCACACTAGGAGATCTTACAGACAAGATTGTGTATGGAAGAGCTATCTCACTAGATCCCAGTCCCTGCTTATTTTGATAACAAACTTTTGTATGCAAGGATGAGAATATTATGTTCTTGAAGGTCTCTTCTTCAAGAACACATTTTTCTGCCATGGCTTTGCTGATCACAAGCTCAGACTGGCATTCAGTCAACTTAGTTATGAGATCTTTGATCTGAGTCCTGTAGTTGGTATGTTCATGTTTAAGAGTTGAAATGGTTTTCTCTAAGTCCTTTATTTTTATTTTGTAATCATTTTCAACTCTTTTGAAATTAGATTTTAAGATATTTAAAGACTCAAGATCAGATCTCATCTCTAAGTTGTAGGACCTGTGTCTGTTAACTTTAGCAATACATTCAGGTGTACAAAGATGTTTCAATACCTTAGCTTCATCGTGATCTGCCATAAGTGATTGGTTTGGAGATGCATCTTCCACCTGAAAGCTCCAGTCAAAGCCTCCTTCTTCAACACCAACTGCAGCTTGCTGCTTTGGCTTCTCATTCTAGGGGGCTCTTTCAGTGTAGTTTGGCCTTGCTTGTGTTTGGCCACCATTTGTCCTTAGTGCCTTACACTCCTTTGCAAAGTGGCCCATCTGGTTACAGTTGTAACACTTTACTTTGCTTTTGTCCAGCTCAAACTTTCCACTGGCTGCATTGCTTGGAAACTTCCTCCCTGTCCTCTTGTAAAATTTCTTGGTTCTATGAGTGAGAAGAGCCATTTGCTGAACTACTCCATGTATTCCAGGTCATCTGGATGGATACAGTCCAGATCTTTAAGGGTGAAGAGAAAGATGCTTGTGCTTTCATCAGCAGACACAAAGGCATGTGAAGAGTTTGTCTCTTGGAATGGGCTTCCTTGAGTGTAGCTTTCTCTTGGTGCCTCCGGGAAGGTGATGAAAGGACCCTTTTGTGAGTTGTCAGGGTAGCAGATAAGATGATGTTGCGGTTCTCTACCATCCCTTTCAACCATATGGAGGGCTGAACTTTGCTAATTGCTGAAGTTACCAGATGAACTTTGCATGTTCATCTCCATCTGGTATCCACTAATAATACCATACAACTCTGTCAAAGTGAGAGTCTTAAGGTTCTCAGTTCTCTTGATAACAATACAGTAATATGTCCATTATCTAGGAAGAGAGGACATAAACTTCCTTACAATGTCTCTGTTTTCAAGAGTTACTCCAACATCCATTAGAGTGTCCATAATCCCAACATGCCTGAAGTATTGTTGAGTCATGGTTTCACCTGCCTTGAAGGTGAAGTTCTTACACTGCTGCTTCAAGATGTCCTTCTTGTTCTCTTTTGCTTCATTAGATCCCTCATACATGAGCTTTAGTGCCTCCCATAGTTGCTTGGCAGTTTTGCACTTCTTGAAGCTATATGGAGTTTGGAAGAGCAGTTTGGAGTGCAGTCATTGCTTTCTGATCTATGTCAATTGTCTTCCTATCTTCTTCAGAAAAGTCAGCTGGCACCTTTGGTATCATACCACCCCAGCAGCAGCTGAATGGGTGCTTGGTATGTGAGGTCCTGAGACAACAGACTCCCACATCCTGGAGTCTTGAGACTTGATGAAGCCTTCCATTTTTTAACACCAAGTATCAAAGTCTTCAGGAGTGATCACTGGGGACTTTGTCATGGTTCCAGTTTCCATATTAGCTTTAGTGAGAGCTGCCATTTGAGATGTTAAGTATTTTGTGTGTGTAAGGGATCTTAAGATGGTGAGATCTTACAATCAAGAGCCTTGAATGCTCTGATACCAATTATAGGACCGTTTAAGGGATGGTCAATACAACACAACACACAATAAGGAGAGTGTTTAGAACACTTAACAGATCAAATAGGGAACTGGTAACAATATGATTTGATACTTAGAACACAAGCAAATATGAGACATAACAAGAAGCAAACAACACAAGTATTGGTTTTCAAGAATGTTGTATATTGCTCTCAAGTTATTTACAAGTGTTACAAAGCATGAAAAGAAATACAAAGACCTGAGATACTTTATACTATATCCTACAGTTGGCCATACTTAGAAAGCCAGCTGGAAACATATGATCTAGACAACAACAAAATCAAATGTAGAGTCAAAAGGTAGATTGCCTTTTGACTAGTGACTATGACATGCCATAGCTCACATCCTAATATATTACAAAAAGGATAAAAGTACATAAAGTAGAAAGAAATAGACTCAAGACCTCAATGTACAGTTACCAAAAGCATGGACCTTTTCACCAACTTGTATAAGTTGGTGAAACATCAGAGTTGCAACGGAAAGTGGTCCAGCTTTGTGAAACAGTACATCAGATAAAGCATGTTACAAGTCTTTGGAAGAAATCAGTCTTCACTTCTTGGCTTCGGAAGACTTTGTCTTTGAAGCTTTGGAAGACTTTACTTTTGGCCTCGAAAGATGTTAGTCTTGGCTTCGGAAGATTTTACACTTAGAATAATTCTGATGCAGGGTGTAAAACTTCCGAAGCATTTCTACTCTGCACTTAAGTGCATGCATGCAGGAGAGACTTAGAATGTTTTAGGTGCATCATCCTTACATTAAACCTTACAGATGCATGCAGTGCGGTTATGGAATCTTGCACGTAACAGAGAAGTTGTAGTAGTTGAAAGTAAACGTACAAGATGGAATGCAAAGTGCTACACCACTAGCCCTAATTACAACAATAATCTTCATAATAGACCTCCATGTACATGGTATGTTTATGCTTCCAAGAACCATGATCATCACATGTGGAGAATTTCAAAATGGGTGAATGCACACGACTGCTTTGGTACAACAACAATAGAAGTGTCAAATGCAGAGATATTGTTACTCGTATCATCCATTTTATTCGTCAAGATATTGCTTTTCCCATCAAGCAAATTCAAGCACATTTAAAAGACACGTTGAATGTTGATGTTTCATATAATAAAGTCTGACGAGCTAGAAAAGCTGCTATTGAGAATATTTATGGTAGCTAGGACAGTAACTTTGAGCAATTACCTACGTACATCAATGCATTACAAGAGAAAAACCATGTTATCGTGGAATGGTTACATCATCCGACCGGTACATCTGCTTATTACACATTTAAATATGTGTTTTGGGCATTCGGTCCAATAATTAAAGCGTTCAGCTATTGTCAGCTGGTGATATCTGTTGACGACACTTTCTTGAAAGGTTCCTACCATGGTAAAATGTTAATTGCAGTTGCAAAAAATGCAAACAACTACGTAATGCCGATAGCTTATGCAATTGTAGACGAAAAACGGTAGAAAGTTGGAGTTGGTTTTTCTAACAATTTTGGTCACACATTGCAGTTCACCATAATTCTATTGGTTCACATAAAAAGTTGTGTGTTATTTCCGATAGGCACAAAGGAATTATTCGTGCAATGAATACTCTTGAAGAGTGGAAAATTAATGTTGTGCATTGATTTTGTCTCTGACATGTTCGAAGTAACCTCATCCAAAAGTTCAAGGTTTATGCAGGACCACTGAAGGGTATGCACTTACAACACAACAACACAAAGAAGAGAGTTACTTAGAACACTTAACAGATCAAATAGGGAACTAGTTAACTTTAGTGAAAGATGCTAAGAACACAAGTAAAAATGAGATAGAACAAGATGGCAAACAACACAAGTAATTGGTTTTCAAGAATGTTGTATATTGCTACTCAAGTTCTATTACAAATGTTACAAAGCATAAAGTAAAGTTACAAGTACTTGAGATACATATACTATATCCTACAGCAGGCCATACTTTGAAAGCCAGCTGGATACATATGATTAGACAACTAAAAAATCAAATATAGAGTCAAAAGACAAATTTGCCTTTTGACTAGTGACTATGACATGCCATAGCTCACATCCTAATATATTACAAAAAGGATAAAAGTACATAAAGTAGAAAGCATGGACTCAAGACCTCAATGTACAGTTACCAAAAGCATGGGCATTTTCACCAACTCATGTAAGTTAGTGACTTTACAGAGTTGCAGCGGAAAGGTGGTCCAGCTTTATGGTAAAGTACATCAGATAAAGGCATGTCTCTAAAAGTCTTCGGAAGAAATCTGTCTTCACTCTTTGGCTTCGGAAGACTTTGTCTTTGAAGCTTCGGAAGACTTCACTTTTGGCTTCGGAAGATGTTGGTCTTGGCTTCGGAAGATTTTACACTTAGAATATTTCTAGTGCATGGTGTAAAACTTCCGAAGCATTTCTACTTCTATTCTTTAGTCCATGCATGCAGAGAGACTTTGGATGTTTTGGCTGCATCAGACTTATAGGAATCCTTACAGTTTCTAGCTTGAAAATGCTATGTTCGTCTATCAGAAGCACCACCCAACAAAGGAAGTATAACTATTGTGTAAGTCAAATGACAAGCGTCAATCCAAAAGCGTGGGAATTTTTAAAAGCTATTAAAGAGAGTAAATGGATGCTTCTACACGATAAAAATCATCGTCGGTAGGTTAACCTGACGACGAACATTTTAGAAAGCTTCAACAATACGTTGCGAGGTGTCAGTCTTATGCTAATAAAAGCTATTATTAATTGTACGTTTGAGAAAACAGTCGAACAGTTCAAAAAGCACACTGACATCGCAGCCAATTGCAACACCGCGTTACCCCCTCGCATATTGCGTTTATTTAACGCACGTGATATTAACTCGCAAGAGCATATCACAACAGAGTTTGATTACAGAGAGGCGAGGTATAGAGTTCTGTCAAAGATTCAAACAAATGAAGCTGGTGGAAATGATTATACCGTGGAATACAAAACCAGAACTTGCACGTGTGATAAATGGCAGATGCAAAGATTCCCGTGCTCACATGCAATTGCAGTTTGCCGCCATAGAGGTGAATCATCTCATAACATTGTTCATCAGGTCTATAGTACTGTTGTTTATGAAGAATAGTATAACGGGCATTTTTACCCCTTCGTCACATTGATTATTGGACGAACCCGGGTTGGAGGATGAGATGCGATCCATCTAAATCACCACGCCACGAGGTAGGAGACGCACGAGAAGGATACACAACGAGATGGATGTTCATCATCCAGATGCACCTGTCATACGTAGATGTTCAATATGTAGACAAACAGGTCATAACATGAACACTTGTCCAAACTCATATTCATGAGGAGATTGTTGTATATTAATTTTATTTGATGTGTACTGGTTATTATTGTTTAATATTATTATGTTATGTTATAAAATATAAATATTATTATTGTTTATATTATAAAATATAAATATTAATTTTATTCAAAAAAACTCCTATAAATATCACTAACCTTATCTTAAAAAATCACCAAATTTCACAACTTTCCTTCCAAAAAACACCACATAACCCTTAAAAATGGCACACCGACCTGGTAAAGAACCAGTTCATGAACTTCGATCGACGAGTTCAATTCCACAAAGGTTGAGGCGACCTAAGAAGCAACATGAATCATCTTCTTCAGAAAACAACCCGGTGCATACACCATTTTTAGTTGCTGATGAAGAAGAATCTAAGAACTAGTCAAAAGATGCTATTGACTTCTATAACAACGGGGACGTGTCATATTGTGTTACAATTCTATTTGGTGGTAAATGGCTTGTGAAGGATTTTTGGGGTACTTTATTATAGTACGAATGCGACGGTCGTCTTTCTCCATTGGTAAAAATCTTATATATTTTTCAGTTAAATAAATTAGTTTTATATAATATCTATTAGATGATAATACTTTATATCACAACATATAGAAAGTTAGGTAAAACGAATGATGCGGATGAGACGTGAAAAGCTTGCGAAATTTGGATCATCAGGTTTGAATTGTACAATTTTACCACCTCAGTTTCGGGATGAATTACTTGTGTGGGAAGATGTCAAGCCTGTCAAATATGCCAACGAAACCTGATGAGTTGTATCCTTCTTTTTGGGAGGTGCAATATGTTTATATTCCAATACTTATAAAAACAGTAGAAGATTGGTTACTTATCCGAATCAACTTGCATACAATGGAGATCCTTCAGTATAGGTCAAATAACTTATATCGTGAACTATATCATGAGTTAGTTCTCCTTATTTTAGATTTTTGTCCATGTAATTTTTACTATCTGATGGAACAGATTGGTTACTAGAAAAAAATTATACTGGACCGTTTATTCATCTTGATAAAAGGGATCATATGTTTTTCACAACTACTGAGGAGACTTGCCTAAGGGCGGGGGTGACCTTGGTGATGATTTAGGGGTTTTTGTTTATATGTTAATGCAAAAACTAGTTCAAGGAAAAACCTTAAATATGGAGGGAGATTTTAGCGACACGTGTGCAAGATATCGGCGCTATATGGCAAAAGAGTTTTATTAGTATCGTTATACATATAATCACCCTAAATGATTCACAAAAGAGATAGTCAAACGCAAGACCCACAAGTGAACTTCTTTGTTGTATTACCACTTTACTAGTTACTTTTATTGTACTACTTTTTAGTTTTTAGAAGCTTATTCTAATAATATTGTATTTTATGTTTGTATTTTATAATAAAATTGCATTATATAACTAATAGATAAAAGTATAAAAAATTACATAATTAAAAAGGAAAAATACATCACTAACAATATAAAAGAAATAACATCTAACGAGTATCATCATTATCGTTTGTTGCTTTATCATTTAAGTTGAACGGGCAAGGAGATGCATAAAAAACCGGTCAACTGATTGAGCTGTATCTTAAAATTAAGGGTAATAAGGTAGCGGGGAAAAATGGTAAAATGATTGTTGATAACTAGTATTAGGGCTTTGATAAGGATTTGAGGGGCCCCCTTCTTCGAAATTCTGGGTCCCCATTTGACTAAAATGTGGAAACTGAGTACTTGAGGTACCACCATAAAAAAAATCTTGGTTGCCCATTTGGCTTAAAAAGGGGAAGTTGAACTGTTGTTCCATGAAATCCCTTTGTTTTGTCATATTTTGTTGCTCAACATTATCATCAACAACATGTCTACCAACCTGCCCTCGACCTCTACCCCTTCTGGGTAAACGTTGGTAGATAACTTATATGGTTTGCATGTGCAAATTCCATATAACGGCTCGCCATATTCCTCATTGTTTCATCACCTGGTCTTTGATAAAACTGACTCATCCCATCCATCTATAAATAACATTATGAAAGATTAATCTTAAAATAATAATAATAACAATATTAATAATAATAAATAAATAAATAATCATTATAACAATCAAATTATTAATAATAATACCATCATTCTCAATCTTTGTCCATCATTTTGAAAGCCATGAGGGTTCGCGTCTTGATGAGTTGGGTTTGTTGTAGACACAACAGTACGCTCTAAATACCACCTCATGTATGCTTCAGAAGCAATTGGCGAATGAGTGTATGCTTCATTAGCAACTGAATTAAGGCAAGACGCCCATGCTTGAACAAAGATATTATGGTGTTGTAACTAGTTTTTATTTCTACCACCTTTACGAGCAATCAAATATAGATTTGTGTGTTGCTCCCGGGTTAGTAACACACTTGTAAGAATTAGTTGAAACATTCCAAACTGTCTTAAAACCCTACTTGGAATGTGAGGCTCAACAACTTCCTAGCATATAAGGTATGTGTCACATCTCCAGCTTTGATATCCACTTGTGCAAATATCAGGTAGAAGGTGGATAATATTATCATAAAGCGTCCAATTAAACTGATATAAAAATATAAATTAATATGTTTTCACAATGTTAATATATATAAAATAATATTAGATTAATATTAATAACGTGGCCTTGCTTAATAAATGCAACTGAGATCGATACGCACTCAAACAGTGCGGAGTGGTGTTTACATAACTAAGTTCACCATTCCATCTGTAATCAAATTTTCAAATATACCTGGTTAACTAGAAAAATATAAGATTACTGAAAAATAGTCAAAACATAAGTTTTTTTAACAAACCATGCACCATATGGTAATCTGAGATCAATAGATCTCGTATTCCGGGGACACAATGAAGGTAATATTTCCCATATCCATAATTGCAACAAGAATAAAGGTCCGCCAATCTCTCGATTTATGACACTCGTTGCCTTACATAATTGTCTATATAAAAATGCTAAAACTGCACTTCCCCAACTAAGTCTACCACAGTTATTTAAGTTTTCAATATGAGTCAAATAATTTATGTGCACCTAGTTACTAGAAGTATCAGGAAAGTGACACCAATCATAAAAAATATAATTAATCTAGCTCGTTGGATGCATTGAAAATCTATGGCATTATTAGGGAATTGTTTTATTATTTCATTTAAAATAAACCTTAGGTTTAACTTATAACCACTTATAGCGCTTGTAGCGAGTGTACAGCCGGTTAAATACTCAAACCTCATTATAATTTCAGATGCACTCATAGCATAATCAGTGCCAGAAACAACATCACCTTCAACCGGCAAACCCCATAAAACTTGTACATCTTGAAGGGTTAATGTGGTGTCTCCAACCGGTAAATAAAATGTGTGTGTCTTCGGCCTCCATCTCTCCACCAAAGCTGAGATAAGAGCACGGTCAAGTTTGCGATAACCACACTCGATTACACTCGCAAAACCAGCCAACCTTATATATCTCATAATACTTTCAGGGATAGGCACTTCATCAATGTAATCCCAGAAAGCTTTATCACTTTGTCTAAGACGTAAAATTCATTCATCGCTTTCTGGTTCTCGAAAATAATAATCAGCTCTGAGTTGACCACTTAAAAATAACAAATCGTTATTTAGTGGATCTGGTGTAATTCTCCAGCTTTATGTTGACCACTATCAAAATGAGCTAGAGAATTCAATCCAATTTCTCACTATCAAAATGAGTTGGAGAATTACACCAGGTCCACTAAATAATGATTTGTTATTTTTAAGTGGTCAACATAGAGCTGATTATTATTTTCGAGAAATAGAAAGCGATGAAGGAATTTTACGTCTTAGACGAGGTGATAAAGCTTTTTGGGATTACATTGATGAAGTGCCTCTCCCTGAAAATATTATGAGATATATAAGGTTGGCTGGTTTGCGGGTGTAATCAAGTGTGGTTATCGCAATTTTGACCGTGTTCTTATCTCAGCTTTGGTGGAGAGATGGAGGCCGGAGACACACATATTTCATTTACCGATTGGAGAAACCACAGCAACCCTTCAAGATGTACAAGTTTTATGGGTTTGCCGGTTGAAGGTGATGTTGTTTCTGGCACTGATTATGCTATGAGTGCATCTGAAATTATAATGAGGTTTGAGTATTTAACCGGTTGTACACTCGCTACAAGCGCTATAAGTGGTTATAAGTTAAACCTAAGGTTTATTTTAAATGAAATAATAAAACCATTCCCTAATAATGCCACAGATTTTCAATGCATCCAACGAGCTAGATTAATTATATTTTTTTATGATTGGTGTCACTTTATTTCCTGATACTTCTAGTAATTGGGTGCACATAAATTATTTGTCTCATATTGTAAACTTAAATAACTGTGGTAGACTTAGTTGGGGAAGTGCAGTTTTAGCATTTTTATATAGACAATTATGTAAGGCAACGAGTGTCACAAATCGAGAGATTGGCGGACCTTTATTCTTGTTGCAATTATGGGCATGGGAAAGATTACCTTCATTGTGTCCCCGGAATACGAGATCTATTGATTTCAGATTACCATATGGTGCATGGTATGTTAAAAAAACTTATGTATTGACTATTTTTCAGTAATCTTATATTTTTCTAGTTAACCGGGTATATTTGAAAATTTGATTACAGATAGAATGGTGAACTTAGTTATGTAAACACCACTCCGCACTGTTTGAGTGCACATCGATCTCAGTTGCATTCATTAAGCGAGGCAACGGTATTAATATTAATCTAATATTATTTTGTATATATTAAAATTGTGAAAACATATTAATTCATATTTTTATATCAGTTTAACTGGACGCCTTATGATAATATTATCCACCTTCTACCTGATATCTACATAAGTGGATATCGAAGCTGGAGAAGTGACACATATCTTATATGCTGGGAAGTTGTTCAGTCTCACATTCCAAGTAGGGTTTTAAGACAGTTTGGAATGTTTCAACCAATCCCTACAAGTGTGTTACTAACCCGGGAGCAACACACAAATCTACATTCGACTGCTCGTAAAGGTGGTAGAAATAAAAACTAGTTACAACATCATAATATCTTTGTTCAAGCATGGGCGTCTCGGCTTGATTCAGTTGCTAATAAAGCATACACTGATTCGCCAATTGCTTCTAAAGCATACATGAGGTGGTATTTAGAGCGTACTGTTGTGTATACAACAAACCCGGCTCATCAAGACGCGAACCCTCATGGCTTTCAAAATGATGGACAAAGATTGAGAATGATGGCATTATTATTAATAATTTATTTGTTATAATGATTATTTAATTATTATTATTATTGTTAATATTGTTATTATTATTATTTTAAAATTAATCTTTCATAATATTATTTATAGATGTATGGGATGAGTCAGTTTTATCAAAGACTAGGGGATGAAACAGGGAAGAATATGGTGAGCCATTATATGGAATTTGCACATGCAAACCATATAAGTTATCTACCAACACATGTGACACAGAATGTTGATGATACTCAACTTCCTCCTATCACACAACGTTTACCCAGAAGAGGTAGAGGACGAGGGCGAGTTGCTAGACAGGTTGTTGATAATAATGTTGAGCAACAGAATATGACAGAACAAAGAGATTTCACGGAACAACAGTTCGACTCCCCCTTTTTAAGCCAGATGGGCAACCAAGATTTTTTTTATGGTGGTACCTCAAGTACTCAGTTTCCACATTTTAGTCAAATGGGGACTCAGAATTTCGAAAAAAGGGCCCGTCAAATCCTTATCAAAGCCCTAATACTAGTTATCAACAATCATTTCATATTCTTCCCCACTACCTTATTACTCTCAATTTCAAGATACGGCTCAATAAGTTGACCGGTTTTTTAATGCATCTCCTTGCCCGTTCGACTTAAATGATGAAGCAACAAACGATAATGATGACACTCGTTAAATGTTATATCTTTTATATTTTAGTGGTGTATTTTTACCTTTTTAATTATGTAATTTTTCTTACTTTTATCTATTAATTATATAATGCAATTTTATTATAAAATACAAACATAAAATATAATATTATTAGAATAAGCATCCAAAAACTAAAAAGTAGTATAATAAAAGTAACAAGTAAAGCGGTAATACAACAAAGAAGTTCACTTGTGGGTCTTGCGTTTAACTATCTTTTCTGTGAACCATTCAGGGTGACTATATGTATAACGATACTGATAAAACTCTTTTGCCATATAACGCCGATATCTTGCACACGTGTATTTAAAATCTCCCTTCATACTTAAGGTTTTCCTTGAACTATCTTTTGCATTAACATACAAACAAAAAGCCTTGAATCACCACCAAGGTCATCCCCGCCCTTAGGCAAGTACTCCTCAGTAGTTGTGAAAGACATGTGATCCTTTTTATCAAAATGAATAAACGGTTCAGTATAATTTTTTTTCCAGTAAACAATCTGTTCCATCAGACACTAAAAATTACATGAAAAAAAATCTAAAATAGGGAGAACTAACTCATGATATAGTTCACGATATAAGTTATTTCGACCAATACTAAAGAATCTCCATTGTATCAAGTTGATTCGGAGAAGTAACCAATCGTCTACTGTTTTTATAAGTATTGGAATATAAACATATTCCACCTCCCAAAATGGAGGGTACAACTCATCAGTTCCGTTGGCATATTTGACAGGCTTGACATCTTCCCACACACATAATTTATCCTAAAACTGAGGTGGTAAAATTGTCCAATTCGACCCTAATGGTCCAAATTTCGCAAGTTTTTCACGTCTCATCCGCATCATCCGTTTTACCCAACCTTCTATATGTTGTGATATAATTTATTATCATCTAATTAATATTATATAAAACAAATTTATTTAACTGAAAAATATATAAGATTTTTACCAATGGATAAAGACGACCGTCGTGTTCGTACCCTAATAAAGCATCCCAAAAATCCTTCCCAAACCAGTTACCACCAAATAGAACTGAAACACAATATGGCGCATCCCCGTTGTTATAGAAGTCAATAGCATCTTTTAACCAATTCTTAGATTCTTCTTCATCTGCAACTAAAAATGGTGTATGCACGAGGTTGTTTTCTGACAAAGATGATTCATGTTGCTTCTCAGGCCGCCTCAACCTTTGTAGAATTGAACTCGTCGATCGAAATTCATGAACTGCTTCTTTACCGGGTCGATGTGTCATTTTTATGGGTTATGTGGTGTTTTTTTGGAAGGAAAGTTGTGAAATGTGGTGATTTTTGATGATAAAGGTGGTGGTATTTATAGGAGTTTTTTTGGAATAAAATTAATATTTATATTTTATAATATAAATAATAATAATATTTATATTTTATAACATAACATAATAATATTAAACAATAATAACCAGTACACATCAAATAAAATTAATAGACAACAATCTCCTCAGGAGTATGAGTTTGGACAAGTGTTCATGTTATGACCTGTTTGTCTACATATTGAACATCTACGTATGACAGGTGCATCTAGATGATGAACATCCATCTCGTTATGTATCCTTCTCGTGCGTCTCCTACCTCGTGACGTGGTGATTTTAGATGGATCGCCTCTTATCCTTCAACCCGGGTTCGTCTAATAATCAATGTGACGAAGCGGGTAAAAATGTTTGTTATACTGTTCTTGATAAATAACAGTACTATAGACCTGATGAACAATGTTATGAGCACGGGAATCTTTGCATCTGCCATTTACCACACGTGCAAGTTCTGTTTTTGTATTCCACGGTATAATCATTTCCACCAGCTTCATTTGTTTTAATCTTTGACAGAACTCTATACCTCGCCTCTCTGTAATTAAACTCTGTTATGATATGCTCTTGCGAGTTAATATCATGTGCATTAAATAAACGCAATATGAGAGGGGGTAATGCGGTGTTGTAATTGGCTGCGATGTCAGTGTGCTTTTTGAACTGTTCGACTGTTTTCTCGAACGTACAATTAATAATAGCTTTTATTGGCATAAGTCTGACACCTCACAACGTATTGTTGAATCTTTATAAAATGTTCATCGTCAGGTTACCCTACCGACGATGATTTTTATCGTGTAGAAGCGTTCATTTACTCTCGTTAATAGCTTTTAAAAATTCACATGCTTCTGGATTGACGCTTGTCATTTAATTTACACAATAGTTATACTTCCTTTGTTGGGTGGTGCTTCCGATAGACCAACATAGCCTTTTTAAGCTAGAAACTTTGAACTTTTGCATGAGGTTACTTCGAACATGTCAGAGACAAAATCGATGCACAACATTATGTTTTCACTCTTTAAGAGTATTCATTGCACGAATAGTTCCTTTGTGCCTATCGGAAATAACATACAACTCTTTTCCCGGACCAATAGAATTGTGGTGAGTGCAATGTGTGACCAAATTTGTTGGAAAAACCAACTCCAACTTTCTCCGTCTCTTCGTCTACAATTGCATAAGCTATCGGCATTACGTAGTTGTTTGCATTTTTTGCAACTGCAATTAACATTTTGCCACGGTAGGAACCTTTCAAGAAAGTGCCGCCAACAGATATCACCGGCTGACAATAGCTGAACGCTTTAATTATTGGACCGAATGCCCAAAACATATTTTTAAATGTGTAATAAGCAGATGTACCGGTCGGATGATGTTACCATTCCACGATAACATGGTTTTTCTCTTGTAATGCGTTGATGTACGTAGGTAATTGCTCAAAGTTACTGTCCCAGCTACCATAAATATTCTCAATAGTAGCTTTTCGAGGCTCGTCAGGCTTTATTATATGAAACATCAACATTCAACGTGTCTTTTAAATGTGCTTGATGGGAAAATCAATATCTTGACGAATAAATTCGATGATACGGGTAACTGCATTTGAAACTTCTATTGTTGTTACCAACAACAGTACCAAAGCAGTTGTGTGCATTCACCCATCTTGAAATTCTCCACATGTGATGATCATGGTTCTTGAAAGCATAAACATATCATGTACATGGAGGTCCATTATGAAGATTATTGTTGTAATTAGGGCTAGTGTTGTAGTGATTTGCATTCCATCTTGTACGTTTACTTTCAACTACTACAGCCTCTCTGTTACATGCAAGATTCCATAACCGCACTGCATGCATCACTTTATCTTTCGATTTAAAGTACATGCGAACACAGATTTCTTTTGACTCTTCATTCCATATATCCATATGGTCTTCATCGTCAAAATCAGGAGCTTCGTAATCTCTTAACTCCTAAGGATCTTTAGAATAGTTCACCTCCCCGTAAGATCCTGGATTAACATAAGAATTATAATTGTTTGAAACTCCATAACTGTTGTTGTCATCATCACTGGATTCTTCTTGTGATGGAACGAGTTCAGTATATTCACTGCGGTCTGAAGTATCATCATCTGACTTATCAAAACCTTTGTTATCATCATCGACTTGATGATAAGAATTGGTTGACGGACCGGCTTCATAGTCATGTGATCTTACATTGACTTTATGATGAGAATTGATTGACGGATCATATGCTTCTGATACGTAGAAACCGCGTAGAAGATCCATATAATTGGATTGTGTGCAGACATTTTCGGCTCATTGATAACGTAAATATTTCCTCGAAAATTTTCAACATTTTCTCCCAAATAATACAAGACTTCTAGACTCGAATCACTAAAAATTTCAGAGCTTTGAGAGAAACCATCATATGAGTAATATAATTTTAATTACAAATTATAATACTTTTTTTGAACCTAAAGATGAATATAAATTAAATCAACAAATTCTTCGTATGACTATTACGAAGAATAAGGGTTGAACTTCAAGTAGAAACATCACATATGATATTTCCATTTTCAAATGAAGTATCACCACCCCAATATATTTATAGAAAATAAGGCCGAGACATTATAGAAAGTTTATTTGTGACCGAGGTAGGTTGAAAGTTTTCTTTTTAGAAGTGTGGATTTAATATGAAAATAGGGTGATATATAGGGAGTCCAAGAGTGAGAACCCGCCCTTGACAAGGGCGAGTTCTGACAATATTCACATCACACAACACACTCACATGCAGCAATCCGACAGTGGAGATGCAACCAGAAGAACCCGCCCCTGCCAAGGGCGAGGTCCTCTATGACACTATCAACAACAGAGAGCTCACATCACATCATTTGAAGAACCCGCCCCTATCAGGGGCGGGTACCCCTAAAGTCAACAGCCAAAAAGATTTTCCCCTTGTCAAAATACCATTCCTAAAAGCCCTATTTTTTAAAAAAAAATGATTTTTGGTAGGGAAATACGATGGTAACTAAATTTAAATCCCAAATAAATTATCTAAAAAATGACATTATATAAGTAACCGATAATAAGTTTTTCTTAAACAGAGTACATATTGGGGACTGAAAATATGTTCTTAATATTCTAAATGCAATATGAAGCTGGGCTTAAATTTAGAAATAATTTTTGCATACAAAAGTGATTAATGATTGATTTATAGTCTCTAATTATTTGATACGAATTATATCATGTTAAGTAAGGTATTGAACACCGAAAATCAGACTTAAACATATTATAATTATTGTTATTTGGAACTTATATAGTGATATTTAGATGTAATAAGTAGTGAATGATGTCCAACCTCTAATAAAAAAACACATTTTACTATTACTAGCATGGTTGTAGAACTCGTTAGGCGCTGCCGAGGGAACTCAACTTGACGAACGAAAGGACGTTGTTTAAGACACTTTCGGATGAAAGAGAAATCCGAATGAACTTCTCGAAGCAGACAACTTCAGCATGATTTTTAGATAACCAATCCATGCCTACTATGACATCGAAACTTCCAAGTTACATTGGTGTAAGAACGATAGGAAAATCGTGCTTGCTGAGATTAAAAAACGTAATCAATTGTGATGGGTCTTCGGGGTCGGAACAACTTTTACGGGAAGACATTTGAAAGATTATTATGAAGCTTGATGTGAATTGGATAATGAGTTCTATAATTTCAGAAAACAAAAATCAAGGATAGGATGATTCAAAATAACAATGAGATGTTCCAAGTGTAAACGTTCGGTTCGCAAGCCAAAGCGAATACGTTGACTTATCAAAGTATTAGGTCAATCGCAACCTTAATGAAGATATGCGTACCTATAAGCGGACACTCACTCCAAGGGTTCCTAGGTAAGGCAAACGGATACATCGGTTAATTTAAATTTATATGAATACCTTGCCTATATAGAACACCCCACGAAACATCTTCCAGCATTGCATGTTTTCAGTTACAGGACTCGAACTTTGACGAGATTTGAAAACCATAAATAACAATTCAAAATTTGAATTTTTTTATATCTAATTGATTTAAGCATGATGCCTTAGAATATGATTTGAGGATCGTGTGTGCATTATTTGTAATCAAGGTATAAGAATAATCTCATAAGTCATATAACTTATATTAATGTCTAAACATGTAAGGTACATAAAATTCTATCTAAGCGTACAAAATACATGAGAGTACTCATGTGTAAAGTACTTAGTTATACTGTAGGTCATTTCATCTCTAATAACTTAGTTCTCTATAACCATGGCTTTGATACCGATTTGTCACACCCCAACCAATAGTGAAATCATCAGGGCGAACGAATGTGAACCGATTGCTTATAGCACATGGCAGTAACTGCTTAAAATAATATATAATACCATTTTCATTGAATAATACTAAACAAATAATACATTACAATCAAATAAAAACTCAAGTAAACATAATGAAATTGTATTTAATTTTGATTAGATTCCAGCCCTAAATATTCATATAGTAGTACTCTATAAATTCCTAAAATCATGTGAAAATGTTTCGAGTCAACTAACGAATTTGCTAGTGAGTAAACACAGGTTTGACATACATATATAGATTGATTAAATTGATTGAAAACATTTCAATTCATATGGCAATATCAAGACTTATAAATACAATAGTATAACATAACAGACAACCCAAACACATTCAAACCAAATAATTGAATTGACTTAGTTCGTAAATGAAGCATTATGATTAATTGATTGAATTCGGTTATATTCATATGGGTTGGGTTTGCTAAACTAATAAATCTACCACCACCACTCGATTAATCATATGGGATGAGTTTGTCAAACCAATAGACCTATCGTTGTTGTCATGTTTGCATGAATTAATGATTGTGTTATCATCTAGTTTATCTAACTATGCACACATAATCGCAAATAATAACATATCATGTCTCGAATCGAATTTTGAATAGCATAATAATGATTGAATATGAATCACATGATTTTCTTAAAGTATAAAACATGAAAATGGGCCATTAATACTCACTTGATAGATGTGATTGATTTGAATTCTAGAATGTGAGAATAGACACCAACAGTTTTTCTCACAGTTAACCTAAGAGTGGTGTCTTAAATTAGAATAATAATGATTTAAATACTAGACATCAATTAAGTTTCAATTGAGATTTGGGTTTAACAAATGGTTTTAAATAATGTAATTAATTTATTATAATCCATGATTAAATAAAAATAGAATAAATTAATTAAATAATTACAATGAAAGATAATAATAATAATTAGTGAAATAGAAATATTAATATTTAATTATAGAAATAGAGTTTGAATAATTAATTGATTTATAGTGATAGAGTTTGAATAATAATAAATTAAATAATTAATTATTTAACAAGTTGGTCAAAATAATTAATTGAATAATAGATTATTTAAAATATTTGTAATATAATTTAATTAACTTTATGTTTGATTTGAAACCATTTTATAAAGTTTTAACAAAAAACTTCTGAATGATTTTTGTAATGGTATTATAATATTGAAACCTTTAAATAATAAATAATAAATAAATAATTATATTGTTTATAATTTTCAAAAATTAAATAGAAAGTTTTCGGAATAAATTTAGTTAACTATATAATTTTTATTTTAATATAACAGAATAATAATAAATATGGGATTTAATTATTTAAAGAAATGTTTTAATATAGATTTGAAGGTGTGTGGGTCGAACCCAGGAACTCATATGCATATGTGCAGAGTGTTACCATACGGCTAAAAGCCCTAATCTATTTACATGCCCAAATTAAGTTTTAAGAATGGTAATTATGAAATCCCCATTTATCACAAGTATACTATATCGAATTCGATCAAATTAAAGCTTAAAACGAATATGTTAAAAAAATCAACATGGGGGCTTTTAGTCTCCAAGTGAAACTGAGTGTATGTGTGTATTTATGTAACACCCCACCTTTCATACCACCAATTTTGTCTGTTTTGCCCACGACAAGTTTACGTATTTGCTTTTGGTTGCCTAGGTGAAAACTTACGAGGGAGGTCACCCATCTCTAGATTAATGCCACCTGAGCACGCTTAACTGTGGAGTTCTCCTCTCATCCATAGTCAATACGCCTAAAACACGTTGATGATATTAGAGACCAGACATTCCTTATGAACAAGAAATCTCTCATGTCCACGACCGATGTGGATTTATATAGGGTGTCACAATCAGCCCCCCCCCCCTTTGGACTCATCGTCCTCGATGAGCCTTAGAACTCACCATACCGGTGAGGTATATCCCACCATCCCAAACGGCACAGGAGTGGCTCTAATACCATTCTGTAACACCTGGTCTTTCATACCACCAATATTGTTTGCTTTTCTCACGAGAAGCTCACGGATTTGCTCTTAGTTGCCCAGGTGAAAACTTCCTAGGGAGGTCACCCATCCCTAGATTGCTGCTGCCTGAGCACGCTTAACTATGAAGTTGTCCTCTCATCACAGCCAATACGCCTAAAATGCGTTGGTGATATTAGAGACCAGACATTCCTTATAAACCAAGAATCTCTCCTGTCCACGGTCGATGTGGGATTTATGTAGGGTGTCACAGTTTAACATACCTGATTGATGAATGATTTCATGCTAATAGAAAACGAAATAGTCACGGCTAAAGGATAAGCTGATCAGGTTGATTTTGTTAATCATAATCTAAGTGCTTGAGTGTGTAGGTTACTCAGATGTTAATGAGCATTTTCCCTCAATAATTGCAATTGAAATCATTTAGAAGTTGGATTTCGTAAAAGTTGAAGGTCGACGTGGAGTTTGAATTTGATCGACAAGTGCGAGTGTGTTTTAGGTAAAATCGAGTTCACAAGGAGTTCACCATAATTCAGATGAAGGTGTACCTTGTTTATATAGATCCAATTACAGTTGTTTCAATTTGATCGAGTTAATGGTTTGAAGTCGGGTGTTTGAATTGAATTTAAGAACAATTATTAGATTGATTGTATTATCATCACAGGTTTGAATTGGTATTGATTCGAATTATGTTTATAATCAATGTTTTCAGAACCGATTCGAACATTGAACAGGTCACCTTACCGGTCGATTGGTCGGACCAAATTTAAGAACCGAATGATATCGTACTTATATATATGTGATATTAAATATATATATATATACATATATATATATATATATATATATATATATATATATATATATATATATATATATATATATATATATATAAAATTCAATATAAGTATTTTATATATGTATTATATTGGTATATCTAAAACTCAACAATTATGTCAAACACTTCAATAAATCGTTCAACACACCTATTAAACCCATTAAAATCCATCAAGTTAAGAAAAAGAATAAAAATACCCAAAATTCGGTCTGACTAGGTTCCCGGTCCAATTGCCGAACCGGCCAGTTTGATGAGTACAAAACGAATCAGTGCAACTCGGTTCGCTTCCCCTACCGATTCCTCGTCGGACTGGCGATTCGAGTTTCAAAACGATGTATCTAATCATTTGTCTCGACCTTTTGATTTATGATCGAATCGAAACAGTTGTGATTCTTGATTAAGTTTTGGTTTCGAGTAACACATGATCAATGACTACAAAAAAAATTAAACTGAAAGAGGTTGTAGGTTCGAAACAGGCATACAAGGATGATAGAACGGTTTAATCCAGCTTTAATCTAAAGGATTTGAGGTTTTGACCCCGCCGCAGCTTGTCGGAGCTTGACCCGAAAAAAGGGCGGTTGATGGGGAGAAACAGGTGGAGGGTTTGGGTTTAGAAACAATTTACAGATTGGTCCTTGAACTTTGAAAAGTTACTATTTTATGTCAAAAAAGTTTTAATTTAAGTTTCAAAAATTACATTCTACACCCTAAACATAAAGGCGTTTTGCTTAATATTTTAATATACTTCAAGTGGTTGTTATATTATGAGGAATGTGTGTATTTGTGTATTGATATTTATTTATGTGATATTTGTGTATATAGTATTTTTGTATGTATGTAGGGTTTGTAGGTATATGCTTATGTTGTGTTATGTGTATGTATGTATGTATTTATGTATTTTGATATATTTAACTTGAATAGCTCTTATTGTGTATTTTCTTAATAGTAACTATGAAGGAAATGTCAAGACATGATAAACATGGTGTTGCTTCTTATTTTAATAAATTAACTCAGGATTATTATAATGTTGAGTTTGATGGGAATAATCAACCAGTTCATGAGAAGATGTTAAATTAATGTCAGGATTTTGACTCAAATGCAAACAAATGCTTCCATATCATATTAACACCAACGACATTCAAGATAACATATGGGAAGATTTATGGTTGGAAACTATATTTATTCTTTTGTAAATTATTAGAAGTATGCTATTGTATGAAAAATTATGGTTGATAATTATGTTTAAATTTTTATTTTGTAAATGTTTAGGAAACGTTGAACATTCAAATGGACAAACCAAAGGAATATATGTTTGAAAGAGGTAAGAAAACGTGTACTAATTTTAAAAGCATGCTTAATAACAAGTTTGTTAATAATGGTACTACTCCGTTGGACAAATATACTTATCTCCATCCTACACACTAGGATGAGTTTGTTAAACTAAATACTAGATAACAATTTTTTAGTATGTAAGTTGCTGCTGCTGATAACGTGTTGATTTGTGTGAAGGCAAAAGGCAATAAAGCAAAATTAAGTGCAAAGGTGAATGTATACAAAGCTTGTGTAGGACGAACTGGATATAGAGGTTTTAAACCTAAAGCTGGAGGTCGATGGATGTAACTTAAAGAAACTCATCCATACCTTCAAGATATTGAAGATACGATCTAGGCTATTCTTAGTAGGTCGAGCAATAAAAAACTAGGGAAACAACACGTATGAATTCTAAGACACCATATATGGAAAAAAACAATGTATTGGTAAGTAAATATATACTTATTTTGTTATGTAATATTATATATATGATAGTAGAATAATTTTACATCTGTTATCTTATAGGTTCATTTTGAGCGGAAAATGATAACGGTAGGTACTTATGTTGAAGGGAAAGAATATCCACTAGTTAGATTTTTGGGTCATGGGCATGGAGGACGATATCGAACCCTCTCGAATGTTATAGGTTAAGATATTTTTAAATACATATATATTTATATAGTTATTGATATTGTTTTGGGTATTGAGTTTACAAGTGCAACACAATTCATGGTGGATTATTCAAAAGTGCCACACAACGACTAAGAATGGACGCAAACCCATGTTTTCGTGGCTCCGGTTGTGCGTCTGGTGGATCATTTTTATCGATTATTCACCGATCGAGATAATTAATTATATGTCAACTTAAAAGGTTATATGTTTATATATACATATTTGTTTATTTATTAAACATGTTGTATGTTTTGCAGAATGTGACAACATGTATGTTGTTATTTCTATTTCAACCTAGTTCAAATGTGATTATTGCTTTAGGGCAGGTATGGGCAACTTCAGGCACAATCCTATACGAGAAACAAATAGATGAGAGTTGTATCAACGTACAAGTCGATTCCGTCACTAATGATTATGAAAAAATGCATGTTCATGATTGACAAAAACTGATGAGATTAGTTGAGTTGATGATTCGTTTTATCAATTCATTCAGTGGCTAAGGAAGAGATTGAGGGTACATTTATTTATATATAATGTATATTTTTGTAATATTATGTACTTTAATATTTTTTGTAGCTTATGAATAAAAAGACATCACGCCAATCAATAAGTGAATCGAGAAAGGATTCAAGTCCTGGTTCATCAAGTCACAGAGGTGCCTCAACATAAATAAACACTAGTGACTTCGTAACGACTTCAACTTATCGATCATAGGTACTTGTTTATAGTAAAACAAATTATTTGAAAGGATTATTAACAATTGTTTAACTTTTTTATCAATTTATATGGATGTAGACGAAGCATATCATGTATCAATGTTGAGTAAAATGCATGTGCCAAAAAATATTGATCAATGGTAAAACATTAACGCGCACGCGCACTCATCTATTTGTTTTTATCATTAGTTTTTATCAAATCATGAACATGCATTTTTTTCTAAACTTTAGTGACGAAATCAACATGTACTTTGACACAACACTCATCTATTTGTTTCCCGTGTAGGAGTGTGTGTGAAGTTGGTCATGCCCGCCCTAAAGCAACAATCACATTCGAACTAGGTTAAAATGAAAATAGCAATATGCATGCTCTCACATTCACAAAACAAACATTTTTAATAAATAAATAAATGTGTATATATAAACATGTAACCTTTCAAGTTAACATATAAATAAATTACCTTGATCAGTGGATAATCAATGAATGATCCACCAGACGCACAGTTGGGGCCACGAAACATGGACTTGCATCCATTCTTACTCGTTGTGTAGCACCTTTGAACAATCCATCGTGAATTTGTGTTGCTTCCGTAAACTCAATATCCAAAACAATATCAATAACTATATAAATTTTCAAAATACTCATATATGTATGTATGTGATTTATAAATATCTTCACCTATAACATTCGAGAGGGTTTGACATCGCCCTCTATGCTAACGACCCAAAAGTCTAACTAGCAGATCTTCTTTCCCTTTAGCGTAAGTACCTTCCGTTATCATTAACCGCTCAAGACGAACTTATAAGATAAAAAATGTTAAAATATTTGATTATAATAAATATAATATTACATAACAAAATAAATATATAATTACTTATCAAACCATTGGTTTTTCCATATGTTGTGTCTCCAAATTCATACATGTTGTATCCCTTGTTTTTTTATTGCTCGACCTGCTAAGAATAGCATAGCTTGTATATCTTCAATATCTTGAAGGTGTAGATAGGTTTCTTCAAGATGAGCCCATCGACCTCTATTTTTAGGTTTGAAACCTCTATATGCAGTTCGTCCTATACAAGTTTTGTCTACATTCACATCTGCACTTAATTTGCTTTATTGCTTTTGCCTTCACAAATCAACAAGTTATTAGTAATATTTGTAAATATATACATCATCATCATCATAATTCACATACCAAAAATTATTCACTAGTTTTTAGTTTAACAAACTCATTCGAGTATGAAGGATCGAGATAGGTATATTTGTCAAACAAAGTCGTACGATTTTTAACAAACTCGTTATTAAGCATACTTCTAAAATTGATACATGTTTTCCTACCTCTTTTAAACATATATTCATTTGGTTTGTCCGTTTGAATGTTCCACGTCTCCTAAACATTTACAAAATAAAAAGTTAAACATAACTATCAACCATAATTTCTCATAGAATAGTCTAATTCTAATAATTTACAAAAAGAAAAATACCTTAGTTTCCAACCATAAATCTTCCCACATGTTATCTTAAATATCCTTTGTGTCTATGTGGTATGGAAGTATTTGTTTGCATTTGAAACAAAACCATGACATTAATTTAACACCTCTATCATTAATCTATTGATTATTTTCATCAAACACAACTTAATAATAATCCTCGACTAATTTCTTAGAACAAGAAGCAACACCACGTTTACCACGTCTAGACATTTCCTTCATAGTGACTATTAAGAAAATACAAAATGAGAGTTATTCAAGTTAAATACATCAAAATACATGAACACATACATACACACATAACACAACATAAGTGCATACCTACAAACACTACATACATACAAAAATACTATATACACAAATATCACATAAATAATATCCATACACAAATACACACATTCTTCAGAAAATAACAATCACGTATAATATATTATAATGTTAAGCAAAATGACATATAGGGACCGCTTGTAATTTCTTATTCCATCAACAGCTTCAAACAATAAATCATAACATATAAATAGGAATTGACAACAAAGTAGGTTGAATAACATCACCTTGTGTTCGAATATTGACTTCGTATGAAAAAACTTGAACTTGAAGTGGTACCAGAAAGCTCCTACAACATCAACAAAATGCATCAATAATGCCTTAATCTAAAGATTTGAGTTTAAAAATAAACCATACCGAAGATTTATGAATGAAATCAAGCTAAAATTTTGAGAAATGTGGGTTTTTTAGTGATTTTGCAAGTTTGGGGGTGGGTATTTGCGATGGAGGCAGAGAAGAAGATATCTTTGAAACAATATAAGAAAAAATGAGCCTGTAGCTCTCGATTGGGGTGTTAGGGTTTTCTGTTTAATAGAGCGGTTGTAAAGTTGAGTTTTTGAGGCGGTCCACACAAAAGTTCATTGTTTTTTTTATTTTAATGTTTATATAGTTGTTAATATTAATATTCATTGGTTACTAATTATTAGTAATTATAAGTAACGAAGTAAAACAATTAACAAAATAGTAATATATTAGAAAAAAATTCATACAATCAACAAACTTGTAAATCAAATAACCAAATAAGCCAATGAGTCTTCTTTCAACATCATTAACTATCCTGCGAAAATAAAATTATATTAATTATTTAATTATAATTTATTTTTTTTGTAAAATAACCTATATATAGGGGTCGGTTATTATACGAAATGTAATTTTCGTGCGAAGCGTACGAAGTCACGAGAGCGTGACACGTGTTTTTTAGCGGAGGGGTAGTTTCGTCCGCCTACAATTACGCATAAAATGTACATAATTACGCAAGTTATATCTATTATTACGCAAAGAAAATGTACTCACGTTATAAAAAATAATCACACAGGTTGTATTTATAATTACACAAGTTATATGATAATTACGCAAGTTATGTTGATAATTACGCAGTGAAAAATCACGCAAGTTATACGCACAACACATAGATATTTTCTTAAAAAATATTGTTTCTTTAACAAAAAATATAGAAATACTATACTCGTATTAAAAAGAATAAAATGCTTGTTTTTATGGTGTATTTTTTTTAAAAAAAAAAAAGAATAATGTCATGTGCTTAAAAAAACAAAGGGAAGTTAAGAAAAAATCAACAATTGTAGTTAGTTCTCATTCTACCCATCTAACCACACTCCTTGCATAATTATTTCATCTTAAATCTGAACCGTTAATATCTTAGATCAATGGTCCTTGTTGATTCGTACAGTTCGCACGAAAACAACACTTTGTACCGTAAACTTTTCTTATATATATATATATATATATATATATATATATATATATATATATATATATATATATATATATATATATATATATATATATATATATATATATATATATATATATATATATATATATATATATATATATATCAAACCTTGGCCATTAAGTTTGACGTTGTGTATGCATTGCTTTTAATTTCATCATTAATCGGTTGAATACCGATAGAAAACCATAAAAATCGATAGCATTTCCCCTTAAATCCTTAGGTAAACGGACAACATGTAAACTTGAAGAAGTAAAGAGGAAATGAGCTGATTTTTTCTTAAAAAGTCAACACGCTAAACTATTATACATTTAAATAAGATTAAATATTCAAAAAGTTGTACCAAAACGGAGATAATTTGAAATTTATCTTTATTAGATAGATTTCAGACGGGTATGTTCTAAAGGTTCCTATATAAATAATATGTATAAATATATGTAAATGTGGGGGTGTGTGTGTATTACATATGTTATATGTATAATTTTATAATATATATATGTAATTTATATATGTATATATGCAAATGCATATAAAATATATATATATATATATATATTGTAATATTTATGTGTATAGTAATACAAATATATACAAAGTATAGGTTTGTGTATAGTGACAATCAAATATATGTTCTATCATTAAATCAAATAATTATATAACATACTATATCAAAAAAAACATAAGCTAAAAATTAAAACTTACTAACCTTTTAAAATCTTGAAGAAGCTCTTGATTCAAAATTACTAAGGGGCTGTTTGGCAACTTCTGAATGATTAAGTGCTGAACCAATAAGAGGTCTGAACCATTAAGATGTCTGAACCATTAAAACTAGGATATCGCTTAACTATTCAAATGCAAATGTCTGACCAATTCAGATAAGAGTAACCATTTAGCATTAAACCTCTTAACCATTCAGCATTAGTATGATGTTTAACCATTCAGAGGCAAATGTCTGAACTATTCAGACATTTGCTCGTGAAACAAATAGTCTGAACTATTAAATGCTAAACCATTCAGACATCTGAACCATTAAGAGGTTGATTAAAAGGCTGTCAAACAGCCTCTAAGCTCTCAAATATGTTAGTGAGGATTATAAAGCACTTAAATCGCTAAAACAAAACATTATATAAATTATATTATTAATAAACACAAACCTGCTATAATCAAAATGTAAAAGAAAATTAAAATACATTAACGTACCCGAATATATTTCCCATGAGAATAATAAAGAAGATGATTAATATGAAGTTGTTGAGTAAATGATTGAAATTGAAAGTTAGAAATTAATATGAGGTGATTGCAAAGAATAAACAACGAAAGCTTAAGGTTGAAGACGATACAAATTTATATATTTTGAAAAGTTAACGTTATGTGCAGGTGTGTACTACCTTTAAAGGTTTATTGGTTGGTTGTATTTATTGGGGCGGTTTTGGGGTGTGAACCGCCCTGTAAAATGGGTGTGAACAGCCCTAACAAATAGCTAAGATTTTGTGAGGAGATTTGGGGGTGAACCATCTAATAAATCAAATAGGGTCGTACCAAAAAATCTATTCTGTACTAGTGCAAATCTCTTATTTTTTTTAATTTTATTTTTTATTTAATATTTTAATAATTGTAATTGTGTCAATTTAATGTTATTTAACTTTTATGTAATGTATTATTTAATATTTAACTTAGTACTTGAATGGTCTGGTTCAAAATGGTACGAATCGGCTTAAAAATAAGTAAAACTCAACCTTAAAGTGAGTCATCTCAGTTAAAGGGAGAGAACTCGACTAAAAAGAGAGAAATTGGCTCGGCTTGTACCTAGCTAGGCTCAAAAAATGGTTTAAACTCGGATACATGACTCGGCTAAGAGATGAGAATAGCCTGGACATGTGTTGAAAGTTTGTTTGTTCTTGTGTGGGAGCAAGCTAATTATTTGCTCGATATGAGCTAGCCGACTTTAGACGAGTTGCCTTATGTATGATTAGTGGAAAATAAACTGAAAAGGGCTTTAAAAATCAATTTTTTATTGGTTAATGTCTATTTTGACAATATTCTTTTTTTTAAACCCATAATTGTGTCGACTGAGAAAAAAATAATAACAAACAACTGAATAAGAAAGACGAAAATAGTTGGATATTTACTATTGTTTTGGTCGGTTTGTTTTGTGAATACAGCTATGAGCACGGTTGTGGTTCTTCAGCTACCTTGATTTGCAAATTGTAATATATAGTGTACAAACTTCACCTTCTACTTATATTAAGATATATATCAACTTATTATTAAAAAATTTAGTTTAATATCAATTTGACAAGACAGTTGCCCCAATTGTTGATTGTTATCTGTTAATGATTATAAAATTCAAATGTAACCTCAGATAATAGTAAAAGCTAATAAACTAACCACCAAAATCTCACTTCTAACAATAAACCTTTAGATAATAACATGATAATATCTAATCTCTATCTTATAATAAGACAAAGAATATGTTAAAGTGTTACTACTTCCATAGAAATAATGCGTTGAAATAACCTTTAATTCCCTTTAAAAGGAAAATACAGAAGCATACACAAACTTATGTCTTATATAAGTTTCCTATTTAAGTATATAGTTATTAAAAGAAACCTTTTTGAGCCCATGTGTTTCAATATTTCAAGTAGCTTACACTTGCTCTTATGAAAATTTTGGAATCTAGATAAGTTGTGATACCAAACTACATAAGTCAAATGTAATGTACAATTGGTAATTAAAAATAGCAAGTGTAACACATTTCTATGCACACTTGGTTCTTTGTTCTTCCTACTCTGCAAGAACGCGTCCATAGTTGAAAATCCATATATTTTTTAATATTTTTTTCCACCTAAAATAGTCATCAATCAATAATGTGATCATACTTTTATAATATAATGTATGATATATATCAGCTCAAAGCGTCAAACTTGCTGTGATATTGATTTAAAACCTGCATTAGTTGATTAGTGTGGATCAACTTTTGCTGCATTGTCTGCAAGATGTGTGCAAGAATCATAAGACACTTACTTGTACTAATCATGTTCATACAAATTTCTGTAACAACATCTCAGAATCGCGATCGTGAGTCCACTTCTTTTAGACTTTAAGATTATATGTCTG
Source organism: Flaveria ramosissima (assembly GCA_025215565.1). Taxonomy (NCBI): domain Eukaryota; kingdom Viridiplantae; phylum Streptophyta; class Magnoliopsida; order Asterales; family Asteraceae; genus Flaveria; species Flaveria ramosissima. The sequence continues at coordinate 68,580,033 of CM046029.1, read as the reverse complement.
TATATATTGTTGTAGCTGATAAACGCGTAAAGTTTGTTGATTAATCTTTACATTTTTACAAATGTGTTTCATATTGACACAACATTTTTCTGGTTTTCGTATTTGTGTGGCGTAGGTGTTGTTCTGCAGGCTCTTAAACGCACTTGGAAGGAGGCACCACTCAAATGGAATGATGGCTCGGACCCATGTGGTGGTGATTGGGTGGGCATCACATGTACCAACTCGCGTGTGACATCGATGTGAGCCCTTTGTTTTCACCTTGCTGATTTACCAACTAAAGTCTCATTACTTTTGGTTTTGGTCCCCTTTGTGAAATTCTCAGAGTTTTGTCTAGCACGGGATTGACCGGCGGGCTACCTGGAGATATCGGACAGTTTACCGAATTAAAACATTTGTAAGTCTTTCTAGTTAATTGTTTTTGGATTGCCTACAGGCTACAAAACAAGTTAGTATCACTAACGGTCGATTTTGTCAGTAATACATCGATGAAAGTAGTCACTGACGCAAATATGTTGGTGATGCTTCGTCGGAAACATGGTCACATGTAATTTGATTTTAGACGGAGTCAGTGATACTTCTTTGTTTAACAGTGTTGTTTACTTATATTGGTTTATTTTATTTGTATATGTAGGGACCTATCTTACAATGATTTGAAAGGATCACTCACTACAGAAATTGGGAAGTTGGAGAAATTAACAAACTTGTAAGCCTACTTACAATACATTTTAAAGATTAAACAATTTTGACCAAAAGTCCTACATTTTAGTTAATTAAATAGAAGTCTACTTTGCTAAAATATCTTCAGTTATTTTATTTAGAATATTTTTTAGTATAAAATATTTTAGTTTTAACGTCTGTACTAAAAGTCACAAGTATTGAACTCTATAAACATTTATACAAAGAATTTGACATGTGTATGGTTCTTTATGTAGTTAATGTTTAATAAATAAAAAACATAAATTGTATCATTGATTATTTCTCCCTCCACACTCTTTTCTTTTTCAAGTCTTGATTTTCACTTTTAGAAATTATCATATTTTTCAGATATCTTATTTTTATATTTAAGGCGTGTCTAGTTGTCGCTAAACATAACCTGTAAAGACGTATATATTACAAAAATATGATATGCATTTTGCCGATAGAATGAAACTAATTTATTTTTAGAGTAAGCTTAAAAAACAACAATCTTGGCTCTCTTTCTCTCTTCTACTCTGTTGGTTCAGGCCCCTTGAAAACACACACTCGAAACACAACACTTATATAAATATATAAAAGTTCCATTGACCCGTGACCCGTTAACCTGCTGACCAATTTGACCTGCTAAACCGTGACTCGTGTAACTTGTGAACATGCTCGATCAACCTAACATACTCAATATATCTATAAAACACTATGAACAAATGCTTATGTAGTTCTTGTGATTCTTTATGTCATGAAAGCGCCCTACATACGTTTTCACTTAAAATGTCCATGTATCACATAGATTATGAATTACTTAATTATATAGAGATAAGATCAAACTTTTGTAACAAAAATGTTACAGATCAACATATGGCGGCCTTCAACCAAAAGAGAACAGTTTTGACAAGTCCATTTGTTTATCTTTTATTGCAACTGTGAAGTATAAAACCCAATACAAGTGAACTTCCGAAGGTTAAGTCTTCTTCTTCCGAAGCTTAGCATATTCTTCCGAAGCTAAGTTGATATCTTCCAAAGGTTATGTTTGCTTCGGAAGGGTGTTGTTGTGTACTTTGGATTTCTTCCGAAGTATACATATGATTAGTAGGAAATCTTCCGAAGGGTTATTTCCGTTCGGAAGATATAGTGTAGGGTTCTTTATGTAAATTCTCAATTTAAGTTGAGAGTTAGTTAGAGTTAGTTGAAGGCTATAAATAAGGACCTCATGTAATCGGTGAAAGGATCCGAAATCATTCAATCGTTAATAATCATTTGAAGTTTCTTGTTCACGTTTATTCTTTCTAAGATCATCTTTGAATTGATTGTTATTCCGCGTTCATATTCTCAATCGATTTTACAACAATTGGTATCAGAGCCTGGTTAGTGGCTCAATTGAGAATCAAGATTCAATTAAAGATCGATCGGCGGCAACGATGGTGTCAACAAAGTTCGAAGTTGAGAAGTTCGACGGGAAGAACGACTTTGGGTTATGGCGGTTGAAGATGAGGGCATTGCTCGTTCACCAACGAGTGGTAGATGCCTTGGCCGGAGAATCCAAGTTGCCGGACACGTTGTCAGACAAGGAGAAGAAGGAGATGCTAGAACAGGCACACAGTTCAATCATCTTGAACTTGGGGGATCGAGTACTCAGAGAAGTCTCAAAGGAGAAGTCTGCTGCAGGGGTCTGGTCAAAATTGGAAAGTCTGTACATGACAAAGTCTCTTGCGAACAGATTGTATCTCAAGAAACGGTTGTACACATTCCAAATGGCTCCTGGGAAGTCAATTGAAGATCATACTGATGAATTCAACAAATTGGTGTTAGATCTTGAGAACATCGAAGTTGTGTTGGAGGATGAAGACCGAGCAATCATATTCTTGACATCTCTGCCATCATCTTATGAGCACTTTGTGGATACTTTGATGTATGGTAGGGATACACTTACCATGGAAGAAGTGCTGGCAGCTCTCAATTCAAAGGAATTGAAGAAGAGAACTGATTATAAAGAAGATGGTGGAGAGGGCTTGGTAGTCAGGGGAAGATCTGATCAAAGAAACTTCAAGCAGAGAAGTGTCTCAAAGTCCAGGTCCAAGTACAAGAGGAGGTGTTATGTGTGTGGATCTGAAAAGCATTTCAAGAAAGATTGTCCTGACTTGAAAAGAAAGAAGGGTGAATCAAGTGGATCAAAGACTCATTCCGGACACAATGCACATGATGATTCTTCTGATGGATATGAAAGTGCAGATGTGTTGGCTGTTACAAGCAGTGGTAAAGAGGGTGAGTGGATTATGAATTCAGGGTGCTCATACCATATGACACCTGTGAAGGAGTTCTTTAAAGAACTGAAGATTGAAGATCTTGGATCAGTGAAGCTAGGGGATGATAGACCTTGCAAGATTGTGGGTCATGGAACTGTGACTCTGAAATTGAAGAGTGGTATGAAAGTAGATCTTCATGATGTAAGGTATATTCCTAGTCTTAAAAGAAGTTTGTTGTCTTTAGGGCTGTTGGAGAGTTCTGGTTACCATGTTAGTCTTAGAGATAGTAAGGCTAAGGTGATGAAAGGATCAATGGTAGTATTGTCTGGGAGTAGAAGGGAGAATAATATCTACTTGTTAGATAGTGCTGGTGTAGTAGAATCTCAGGTAGCATCTGTCTCAGGTGATAGTAGTTCTAAGGCTATGTTGTGGCATAGGAGACTTGGTCACATCAGTCATCAGGGACTGGTGGAGTTGCATAAACAGCAACTAATGACTGAGTTGAGCAGTTGTGATTTTGGTTTTTGTGAAACTTGTATTCTTGGTAAACACAAGAGAGTAAAGTTTTCACAAGCCAGGCATATCACAAGTGGGATATTAGACTACATTCATTCTGATTTATGGGGTCCTGCTAAGGTTGATTCTTTGGGTGGTGCTAGATACTTTATGACCTTGATTGATGATTTCTCTAGGAGGGTTTGGGTTGTTGTACTGAAGAATAAGAGTGATGCTTTCAGTAAATTCAAGGAATGGAAAGTCCTTGTGGAAACTCAGACTGAGAGGAAGGTCAAGAAGTTAAGAACTGATAATGGGTTGGAGTTCTGCAGTCATGAGTTTAATCAATTTTGTAAAACTCATGGTATTGCTAGACATAGAACTATGCCAGGTACTCCTCAGCAGAATGGGTTGGCTGAGAGGATGAATAGAACTTTACTTGAAAAGGTAAGGTGTATGCTGGCTAGTTCTGGTTTACCCAAGATGTTCTGGGCTGAAGCTGTTTCCACTGCAGCATATTTGATCAATAGGTCTCCATCAGCAGCTTTAGGCATGAAGACACCTATGGAGACATGGTCAGGAAGAAAGGGTGACTATGGAGAACTTAAGGTGTTTGGATCTTTGGCTTATGCTCATGTTAGCCAAGGGAAGTTGGAACCTAGAGCTTGTAAATGTGTCTTTCTAGGATACCCTGAGGGCGTTAAAGGGTATAGATTATGGAGGCTAGAAGGGGACAGGCCTAAGGTGATAGTGAGCAGGGATGTTGTTTTTCAAGAGAATGTTATGTACAAAGACATTCTAGAAAAAGGGAAGTCAAAGGTTGAAAATCAGAGTGGGGTTCAGATTGAGGTGGAGCAGCAGGGTGTGAGTGATCAAGGTATAGATCAAGGTACCTCTACTAGCCAAGGGGATGGTTTGGATGATTACCAGTTGGCTAGGGATAGACAGAGGAGACAAGTGGTGCCTCCACTCAGGTTTAGAGAGGGGATGGATTTGTCTGCATTAGCCTTTGTTGCTGCTGAAGAAGAAAGCATCTATGAACCATTGTCATACTCTGAGGCAATTTCTGTGAAGGAAAGTGATAAATGGTGTAAGGCCATGGAGGAAGAGATGGAATCTCTGTATAAAAATGACACATGGGAGCTGGTTGATAAACCTGAGGGTCACAAGCCTGTTTCATGTAAATGGCTGTTCAAACTGAAAGATGGGATTTCTGAAGGTGAACCTCCTAGGTACAAGGCTAGACTAGTAGCTAAGGGGTTTACACAGAAACCAGGTGTGGATTATAATGAAATATTCTCACCTGTGGTGAAGCATTCATCTATCAGGGTTATGCTGTCATTGACTGCTTTTATGAATATGGAGCTTCATCAGCTGGATGTAAAGACTGCTTTTTTGCATGGAAAGCTGGATGAGACTATCTATATGAAGCAGCCAGAGGGGTTTGAGGTAAAGGGGCAGGAAGAGAAGGTATGTCTCTTGAAGAAGTCTTTGTATGGGCTGAAGCAATCCCCTAGACAGTGGTATAAAAGATTTGATGAACACATGGTGACTAATGGGTTTAATAGGAGCAGCTATGATAGTTGTGTGTATTTTAAAGAATACAGTGAGAACAAATTTGTGTATTTGTTGCTGTATGTTGATGACATGTTGGTGGCTTGTTCAGACTTGGAGGAAGTTGAAGCTACTAAGAGAATGTTGATGTCAGAGTTTGAGATGAAAGATCTAGGTGAAGCAAAGAAAATATTGGGCATGGAGATTACAAGGGATAGAGAGAACAGGGTGTTGAGACTGTCTCAAAAGTCTTACTTGGAGAAGGTGCTAAGTAACTATAGGATGGGTGATGTGAAGCCAGTGATTGTTCCTATAGGTGGTCATATTAAACTGTCAAGTTCTGATTGTCCTAAGTCAGATGATGAAGTTGAATATATGGAGAAAGTACCTTATGCCAATGTTGTTGGGAGCTTGATGTACTTGATGGTTTGTACAAGACCGGATATTGGGTATGCTGTGAGTTTAGTCAGCAGGTATTTGTCAAATCCGGGGAAAGCTCATTGGGTTGCTGTAAAATGGATCTTGAGATATCTCAGGGGTACTAAGCACTATGGTTTAGTGTTTGGGCATCATGAACATAAGAAGGTTGACAGAATTGTTGGTTATGTGGATTCAGATTTTGCCAAGGATCTGGATAGAGGTAGATCTATTACAGGGTATGCATTTCAAGTATTGGGTAACTTGGTGAGTTGGAAAGCTCAGTTGCAGCATGTGGTGGCATTATCTACTACAGAGGCTGAGTATATAGCTTTGACTGAGGGAGTCAAGGAAGCTATGTGGCTGCATGGTTTTGTTTCTGAGTTGGGAATCAAAGTGGCAGACTCAATGGTGTTCTGTGATAACCAGGGTGCAGTTCAGTTGTCAAAGAATAGTATGTTTCATGAGAGAACAAAGCACATTAATGTGAAGTTACACTTCATAAGGGATGTGGTGAATGCTGGGCAGGTGAAAGTGGAAGGTGTGTCTACTTTGGAGAATCCAGCGGATGTGTTTACAAAGTCTCTACTTGGTGGAAAGTTCAAGTTTTGCTTGGATGCATTGGGAGTTGGTTAAAATCTTGTATTGGATTTTAAGGTGGAGATTGTGAAGTATAAAACCCAATACAAGTGAACTTCCGAAGGTTAAGTCTTCTTCTTCCGAAGCTTAGCATATTCTTCCGAAGCTAAGTTGATATCTTCCGAAGGTTATGTTTGCTTCGGAAGGGTGTTGTTGTGTACTTTGGATTTCTTCCGAAGTATACATATGATTAGTAGGAAATCTTCCGAAGGGTTATTTCCGTTCGGAAGATATAGTGTAGGGTTCTTTATGTAAATTCTCAATTTAAGTTGAGAGTTAGTTAGAGTTAGTTGAAGGCTATAAATAAGGACCTCATGTAATCGGTGAAAGGATCCGAAATCATTCAATCGTTAATAATCATTTGAAGTTTCTTGTTCACGTTTATTCTTTCTAAGATCATCTTTGAATTGATTGTTATTCCACGTTCATATTCTCAATCGATTTTACAACATCAACATTATGTTAAATTGTTGAGAAAACAATGCAATTTTGTTCTTATAACATTAAATATTTGATCTTGTCTGTTAGAATCCTCATTGGTTGCAATTTCACGGGTCCAATTCCAAGCTCCATCGGAAATCTTGAACATCTTACAGATTTGTAAGAAATTTGCTATACACCTTATAACCAACAACTATCCTTCAATATGTCAATTAATGACACGATCATATGTTACTTAGGTCGTTGAATAACAATCACTTTAGCGGGTCAATCCCAGCTTCATTCGGAAAGCTTAAGAATCTTTACTGGTTGGATCTATCTGTCAACCAACTCACAGGAAATTTACCAGTTTCTGACGGGATAACGCCTGGGCTGGATATGTTAACTAGCGCAAGACATTTGTATGTTTATGTCATCCTTTTCACCTAAATCTGCTTATACTACAGAATTTCGCTTACATATGTTTGTTTTGTTATTTTCAGTCATCTAGGAGATAACAAGCTTTCGGGTGATATCCCACCTAGGCTCTTCAACTCTGACATGACTCTCTTGCATCTGTATGTTTTGATCTAATGAATGATCGTAAGTAAAAGTACACACTACATGATGAAGAGATATTAACGTAATTTTACTTGATCAGGTTACTTGACAACAACAATTTTACCGGAAATATTCCTTCTACACTTGGACTTGTACAGTCACTAGACACTGTGTAAGTATTGTTTTTTCACCTGTTTTAGCTTCGGGTACTATTATATGTAATAAAGGGTATCTGAATCTGATTTTCTGGTACGCGTTGAGAAGGATCTAGTCGGGTTGGGTTGACCTATAACACATTTTCCCAAACTTTTTGAAGTTTTTATGGAATTTAATATATGAACCATCATTAAGGAGGTTTTATGTATTAGAAATTCATTTCGGGCGATTTTAAACAGAAACATGACTTGAATCCACCCATATATAGTCTAATTTGTCACTTCTTTTTTATTTGATATGATTTTTAACTAGGAATTGAATGTGTTGTTTCAAATCAGGCGACTTGATAGGAACTCTTTGAGCGGCAATGTTCCATCAAACATCAACAACCTTACTAATGTGAATGAGATGTAAATACAACAAACTTTATACATTTAACTTACTGTTAATTTGTCATTCTATATAAGAAGATATAATGTTTCATAAATTTCTTCCCTAGGTACCTGTCAAACAATAGATTGACAGGCCCTGTACCTGATCTTACCGGCATGGATCTCCTCCAATATTTGTAAGTATCAAGGCATCGATCAATGTATCTGTTTATGAACTCCTTAAAGATATCGTCTTAGTTTCTTCAATGGGATTTCACATTTGCAGGGATTTAAGCAATAATACTTTTTCCAAGTCTGATATTCCTTCATGGTTTTTGTTGAATTGTTTAGAGTCATCTATCAATTCTTCTATGTCAATTCATATTCTAAAACTAGTTTGTTTATTTGTTAGTTGTGTTAAGTGATTTGGTTAGTGACACATTTTTGGTTGATGTCAGGAGTTATCTAGTTCGTGGGTCACTTCTGTCAAGTCTAGAAGTTAAGGGACTGTGGATGTCAACTACTGAAGCTTGAAGGGCTGTTGCTGTACAAGTCAGGGTTGTTATAAACATATTGTTCGGAGAGAGGGTGACGGTTCATTCCCATTTTCTCTATCAAATTATCAGAGTCTTCTAGTGTCTTCTCTCGAACCCTCTTCTAGGGTTTGTTCATCTTGTTACTGATTCTTGTTCTTGATGATTTGTTTGTACTGGAACTTGTTAGAGTCATTTGAGTGATATGCTTTTCATTGTATTCATCAGACGAATCACGTTCGTATTGTTTCGTTCAAGTTTGGTTTTAATCAAGTTTATCATGAGTTTTGTTATTGAGATCATTGTTTTCAACATGGTATCAGAGCCATGTGCTCTATGCCTACTCTAAGATACAAACTCGTAAACTTGAAAAACGAAACCCTAGTTAGTCTGTCTGGGCTGAATCCTGGTTGTTGTGGTACTGATTGTTAAAGGCTCGTCCGATTGATCTTGCATCTGTGACCGAAGTCTTCTTCCGGTGTTGCAGATCGATCAAATCACTGAGAATCTCCCTCAGAAAGAGATCGGTGTCTTGGTGCCGGGGTATTCGTCAAGTACTGTAAGGTTTTCTGCTCCTTCCTGACTCGTAGCAAGTCCCTTCACAGGGAGTTTCTGTGGAGAACAGGAATCAACTGCCCCCTGTGTTAACACTTGGACTATGAGCAGGGCCTCTTATGTGTGTTAATACTTGTTTGTAGTTGTCACGGTTATACCTTATACATCTGTGCATATCTGTGTGTTGTTTGCTTCCGTGTGTGCGTACTGTATATTCCTGTGTGTCACTGCGCCCTTTACCGCTTGGCCAGTCAATAAATTGACCGGGTATCTGGTTGGTTAAAGGGATCTTCGCAGTGTGTGTGTGTCTTCTTGATTGTGGTATTATAGACTCTTGATTACTTAGCTGTTGTGCTGTGAGTATATTGATTCTTGACTGTAAAATTGTAGATTCTTGATTGTGTAGTTGTGTATTGTGATTATATTGATTCTTTGGGTTGTTGAAATTCACAATGACTGATGATAAAAAACTTGAGGATGACACCCTCTCTAGTGAGAGTGGTGTCCCATATGTTCATGATTCACAGATCAGTAAGCTTGATTTCGGTAACCCTCTATATCTTCATGCCAGTGATACAAGTAACATCTCCATTATTTCAATAAAATTGAAAGGGACTGAAAATTACTCTGTATGGGCTAATGCTATGCAACTTGCTCTTAATGTAAAAAATAAAATTGGGTTTATAGATGGGTCATGTATTAACCTAAAGGTGATGAGTTAGGTAGGCAATGGGATAGATGCAACTTTGTGGTACTATCTTGGATCCTAAACTCTATATCAGAGGACTTGTATGTTAGTCAAATTTTTTCAAAAGATGCTTCAGCAGTTTGGCAAGAACTAAAAGAGACATATGACAAAGTGGATGGTTCTGTAGTGTTCAAACTATATCAAAACATTAACTCATTAACTCAAAATGGGTCTTCCATATCAGATTACTATCATAAACTAAACTCCATGTGGCGTCAATATGATACTTTAACTAATTTGCCTACTTGTACTTGCCAAGCTGCGAAAGGGTTTTCAAACTTTAATCAAAACCTAAAACTTATGCAATTTCTTATGGGTTTAGATGAAGTATACCAACCTATCAGATCAAATATTCTAACTAAAGATCCTCTTCCGTCTGTCAAAGTTGCATTCTCTATCATCTCTAGTGAAGAATCACATAGGAACTCTTTCTCTAAACAAGGGCCTAAGACTCAGGCAGCAGCCTTTGCTGCTAAAGTCTCAGATCCTAAGAAAAAACCTGGGAAAGGTTCTTCACTAAAGTGCTCTCATTGCAACTTAACTGGACACACAATTGAGAGATGTTATGAACTCATTGGATATCCTGAGAACTATAAAAAGAAATCAAATATCTCTAGGGCTGCTGGGCTGAGTAATAATGCTGTTACTACTAACAAAACTGTTCCTAATGACTTTCCCTTCACCCCTGATCAGATTTCAAAACTTTTGTCTCTTGTCTCTGAAGGGCCTTCATCTGTCTCTCAGATTAATGCTAATATGTCAGGTAACATTAACCTAAATGAAAATTGCAAGAGTTACTATTCTAACATTATAAGTTCCACTAGTTCTAGTGAGTTTAACCTCACTCAAGGCTGGATCATTGACTCAGGTGCTAATCAGCACATGACTGTGTCTGAGTCAAATATGTTCAACCTTACTGATGTTTCTGATGTTGGTTTATCTGTTGGCCATCCAAATGGAACTAGAGCTAAAATTACAAAAATTGGTAATCTAAAACTTACAAGTGACATAACATTGGTTGATGTTTTGGTTGTACCTGAGTATTATGTAAATTTGATGTCAGTCCATAAACTTTCTAAAGACAATAACCTTAAGTGTTGTTTTGATCAATACTCCTGCTCTGTTCAGGATTCACATCAAAACAAGTGTCTGATGAGTGGTAAACAAATTGATGGTTTATACTTTTATAAGGATGTATCTAGAGGTATTCTAACTGGTCCTTGTAACATGTTTTCCTGTTCAGACTCCCTGTCTTTGTGGCATGGGAGACTTGGCCACCCATCATACCATGTTCTAAATGTCTTGAAAAAGGATCTTATGATCACTAACCTAAACACAAATGTGCCTTGTGAAGTCTGTCATAGAGCAAAGCAAACAAGACTTCCTTTTCCTGACAGCTCTCATGTGTCAAAAACACTTGGTGAATTAATACATGTTGACCTATGGGGTCCCTTTAAAATAACTACCAGAGAGGGATTCAAATATTTTCTAACTGTGGTTGATGATTTCTCTAGAGCAGTCTGGATTTATTTACTAAAATCTAAGGATGAAGTAATAAATCATGTTGAAAGTTTTATTAATTTGATTAAAACACAGTTTTCAAAGGTAATTAAGTGTGTCAGATCAGATAATGGGACTGAATTCACTAATCATGCAATTGAAAATCTGTTGTCAAAAAATGGTATTATACATCAGACATCTTGTGTTTATACTCCACAACAAAATGGTATAGTGGAGAGAAAACACAGACATCTGCTGAATGTGGCCAGATCTCTCATGTTTCAAGGAGGAATTCCCTCATACATGTGGTCAGAATGTGTTCTAACTGCCTGTTACTTGATTAATAGGACTCCTTCTTCTGTGCTGTCTGGTTTGTCTCCTTATGAGTTAGTTTACAATAGCAAGCCTTCTCTTTCTCATCTTAGAATTTTTGGCTGTCTATGCTTTGCTACTGCTTTGCATCCTGAGAACAAATTTGATTCTAGGGCAATAAAATGTGTGTTCATGGGATATTCTAATAATAAAAAAGGATATAAACTTTGGAATTTAGATAAAAAAGAGTTTTTGTTTTCAAGAGATGTCAAGTTTTATGAAAATATATTTCCATTTAAATCTAGTTTTAACAATGGTGAAAGCAGTAATGATGTAGACAGTGACTCCTTGTTTGATACCCTGCTTATACCCTATGATGATGAGAAGGCTGATAGTGGTAATAGTCATGAGGACATTAGAGAAAAGTCTCAGATTCCAGAGGTTACATTAGGTTCCCCTGTTGATAGGAATGGTTCTTCAGAGTTTCAGTCAGGTGGTCAAGTTGCCACTGGTACTCACCTTGGTAATCAGTCTGGCAGCATTTCTGCCACTGAACCTGAATTGGAAACTGTCTCTCAACAGTGTGATGAGTCAAATGAGTTATCTTGTGAGTCTGAGCCCATCTCTAGTCCTGGGAATGATTTTGCCAAATCTGAGGGTACTCTTAGGAGATCTGCTAGGTTGAGTTCTGTTCCTAAGCACTTTAATGACTTTGTTGTTGAAGGAAAAGTAAAATATGGCATTGAAAAGGTTGTAAACTACTCTAGATTGTCTCCTCATGACTATTGTTTTGTATCCATGTTGAATAAAAGCACTGTACCCACTAACTATAAGGATGCTTGTTTGGATAGCAACTGGGTAAGTGCTATGAATGAGGAAATGGAAGCCTTAAATAGGAATGGAACTTGGATCCTAACAGATCTCCCTAAGGATAGGAAAGCAATTGGGTGTAAATGGTTATATAAAATTAAATATAAGTCTTTTGGTGAAATAGAAAGGTATAAGGCTAGGTTGGTTGCAAAAGGTTATAGTCAAAGAGAGGGTCTGGATTTTGATGAGACTTTTTCACCTGTAGTCAAAATGGTAACTGTGAGGTGTCTCATTAGTGTTGCCATTCAAAATGGATGGAATCTATATCAATTGGATGTTAACAATGCTTTTTTATATGGTACTCTGACTGAGGATGTGTATATGCAATTACCAGAAGGATACTATACTGATTCTAAGAATAATAAAGTCTGCAAGCTTGTAAAGTCCCTTTATGGACTTAAACAAGCTCCTAGAAAGTGGAATGAAAAGTTAACCTCTACTTTGATTAATCTAGGCTTTGTGCAAAGTGTTAATGATTACTCTCTGTTTGTTAAAAGCTCTAGTAATATGCTTGTTGCATTGTTGGTTTATGTTGATGACATTGTAATTACTGGTAATAATGAATCTGAGATTGAGAAAATTAAGTATTCCCTGAATCAAAGTTTCTTGATAAAAGATCTTGGGAAGCTTAAGTATTTTCTTGGTATTGAAGTTATTGAGTCCAAACATGGTTTATGCTTAAGTCAAAGAAAATATTGTTTGGAATTGTTGTCTGAGTTTGGTCTTTTGGGTAGTAAACCATCTTCTATACCAATTGAGCAGAACTTGATTGCTACTGATTTGAGTAATTCTGATAAAAATGATTTCAAGTTAAAAAATGTTACTCAATATCAAAAATTGATTGGGAAGCTGATTTATTTGACCTTGACCAGACCAGATATAGCCTTTGCTGTTCATAGTCTAAGTCAATATATGCATGAGCCACTGAATTCTCATTTGAATATTGCTCTTAGGCTGTTGAGATACTTAAAAGGATCTCCTGGTCAAGGCATATGTTTTAAAAAATCTGATAAGTTTGTGTTAAAATGTTTTGTTGATGCTGATTGGGGAAAGTGTTTGTCCACTAGAAGGTGTGTCACTGGATACACTGTGTTCTTGGGGGATTCACTTGTTTCTTGGAAGAGTAAGAAGCAATCCACTGTGTCTAGATCTTCTGCTGAGGCAGAATATCGAGCTATGTGTATTGCTGGGTGTGAAGTTATTTGGGTGTTGAAAATTTTAAAAGATCTTCAAGTTCCTCAGGAGCTTCCTGTGAAAATATTTTGTGATAGTAAAGCTGCAATTTTAATTGCAGCAAATCCAGTTTTTCATGATAGAACAAAACATTTTGAGATTGACTTGCATTTTTTGAGAGAAAAGGTTACAGCAGGGGTGCTGCAACCTGTTAAAATTGACACTGAAGATCAAATTGCTGATTTACTCACTAAAGGATTAAGTGTTAAACAACACAAGATCTTATGTGATAAAATGGGTCTTTTTGACTGTTTTAGAATTTGAATTGTGGGGGGGTGTTGAATTGTTTAGAGTCATCTATCAATTCTTCTATGTCAATTCATATTCTAAAACTTAGTTTGTTTATTTGTTAGTTGTGTTAAGTGATTTGGTTAGTGACACATTTTTGGTTGATTTCAGGAGTTATCTAGTTCGTGGGTCACTTCTGTCAAGTCTAGAAGTTAAGGGACTGTGGATGTCAACTACTGAAGCTTGAAGGGCTGTTGCTGTACAAGTCAGGGTTGTTATAAACATATTGTTCGAGAGAGAGGGTGACGGTTCATTCCCATTTTCTCTATCAAATGATCAGAGTCTTCTAGTGTCTTCTCTCGAACCCTCTTCTAGGGTTTGTTCATCTTGTTACTGATTCTTGTTCTTGATGATTTGTTTGTACTGGAACTTGTAGAGTCATTTGAGTGATATGCTTTTGATTGTATTCATCAGACGAATCACGTTCGTATTGTTTCGTTCAAGTTTGGTTTTAATCAAGTTTATCATGAGTTTTGTTATTGAGATCATTGTTTTCAACAGTTTTCAACTCTACAGTCTTTGACAACTCTGTAAGTTAAGTAAGATTTTACTGGGTACGTTTTTTATTTTTTTATATTAACTAATTTATATTGAAATGTTGTTATGGCAGTAAGATGCAAAATACAAACCTTGTTGGCGAGCTGCCTGCCGCTTTGTTCAGCATTCCACAGTTGCAGAATGTGTATGTATATTAGTTCATTGATTGATTAACACATATATTTCTATTTGCTATAGCCTGACGACTCGCTACGGTTGTTTTAACTGACAGTGATTTAAGTGACAACCAGATAAATGGATCTTTGGATATAAGCTCGAATCCCAGCAAACAACTTGAACTTGTTAATCTTCAGGCTAACCTTATTTCTGATATCCGCCAACAAAGCCCATCTACTATTGATTTAATGTAAGTTTTTATTAACAACATTGTTGGTATACATTCTCTAGCAACTCCACACAGGTTTTCAGGAACTTTTGTGTGTTTGTTATCCGTCGTATATTCTACTAACCATTTGAAGTTGCATCGCAGACTCTTTGGTAATCCAATATGCGATGGGTTAGGAGCTTCAAATGAATTTTGTGTTGTTCCCAATATTACTTTTACCTCAGATCTGACCCCGTTGAACAACTGCGCACCACGTCCATGTGCTTCACACCTTATTTCAAGTCCAAACTGTCAATGCGCATATCCATTCAGTGGTCTATTTTTCTTCAAAGCTACTTCATTCTCTGCAGTGAGAAATTCAACCATTTACCAATCGCTTCATAATTCATTGGAGTCGTTCTTTCAAAATACAACATCCAGTGTAGATTCATTGTCATTGTCAAATCCAAACAGAGATCTGCAAAATTACCTTGTAATCAGACTTGAAATTTTCTCATCTGGCAAACTAAGTTTTGATATAAATGAGATTAGTGGTGTTTCATCTGCCCTTAGTGAACAAAGGTTCAAACCAAAAGATGATTTCAATACATACACCTTCATTGCTGAGAGATACCATTTAGGTAATTGTTTTCTGAATGTTAGAAACTGGTGACGGGTTTCATGATTGTGATCACTGAAGGGTATTGTGTGTTGTTTTACAGGACCAAGACCTGAAGCAGCCAAATCTAACATTGGAATTATAATAGGATTAACCAGTGGTGGTTGTGTACTTTTGTTTCTATTAGTACTTGCAGGAATGTATGCCTTACGACAAAAAGGACGAGCTGAAAGAGCCACACAACAAAGCCATCCTTTCGGTAACTATGTTCCTAAACAATTCAATTCAAAAGATAATCTTAGAGAAGAAAATTTCTACACTTTACTTATCAATGTTTCACTCTGGTTATGTGTTATCTTTAACAAATACAAACAAATTGGATAAGTTTAAACGAGTTAAAACTTACCTAAAATGTCAAAGCCTCTTAAAAATCATTTTATATAACGACATTGGATCTTAGTAAACTGGACTATGACTCATTGACAGATAATAATCATGGTAATCGACAATTTGAACAATGATGTTGCTATTTGGATCAAAACTGTTTGGGCCAAACCCGCCTTACAAAGTACTTTATGTAATCCTATTGTCTTATCATTGTGTTGTTAATGCTTGCAGCACTCTGGGATCCATCCGGTAAACACGGTGGAGTTCCCGAGTTGAAAGGAGCAAGATCATTCACCTTTGAGGAACTTAGCAAATACACTGGAAAATTTTCTGAAAATAGTGAGATAGGAGCAGGTGGATATGGAAATGTTAGTATTATTATTATTATTATTATTGTTTAACATATGCTTTATTTGCTTGTGGATGTTAAAAACCGATTTTAAGATCGTTAACTTTGTATAGGTATATAAAGCAAGTCTACCAAATGGACAGCTTATTGCCATCAAAAGAGCTCGACAAGGATCAACACAAGGTGGACTCGAGTTCAAAACTGAGATCGAGCTTCTTTCAAGAGTTCATCACAAGAATGTTGTGGGACTTATCGGTTTCTGTTTCGATCAGGATGAACAAATGTTGGTATATGAGTATATTGTCAATGGAACCCTCAAGGATACTCTTTCAGGTACTAGAAAAGTAGACAATGACCTATTGTATCACTAGGTTTATTATAACTCACCATAGCATTTTTAGTCTTTTGCTACTAACAAAAAACAATCACTATCAACTGAAGTCTCCTATGACTCATACATTTGTGCATTATAGATTTGCGGGGCTTATGTATAAACTACTAGGAACATATATGTGTGCAGGGAGATCGGGCATTAGGTTGGATTGGATGCGAAGGCTGAAAATAGCACTCGGAGCAGCACGAGGGTTGCAATATTTACATGATCTTGCTGATCCCCCCATCATACATAGAGACATTAAAACCAATAATATCCTACTCGACCAGCGATTAGTTGCGAAAGTTGCAGATTTTGGCCTTTCTAAGTCATTAAGCGATAATATGACTCATGTTAGCACTCAAGTTAAAGGGACCATGGTTAGTAACTGTCTTTTTCTTTAACTATGGGTGATGCTAATAATCTTGCATGTGCATGTTTTACATCCATAACCACAAACAAGTTGGTTTAATAATTTATTTTTGAAACTCTACTGTTTATAAATATGAAATGTCTCTGATTACAAATTTATATTTCAATAACTAAATTTTCTTTGGGGTTACAATTCACAAGTAAATTTGTATAGATAGCCACCACATGATTTGTTGCCATATTTATTGATGCAGGGATACATGGATCCCGAGTATTACATGACGCAACAATTAACTGAAAAGAGTGACGTCTATAGCTTTGGGGTAGTAATGTTGGAGCTAATAACTGCAAGAAACCCAATCGATAAAGGGAAGTACATCGTGAGGGAAGTGAAACAAGTGATGAACAAGAATAAAGAAATATACAATCTACATGAAGTCCTTGACCCGACCATTGGTTTGAGTAGCCAACTTAAAGGTCTAGAGAGGTTCGTGGATTTATCACTAAAGTGTGTTGAAGAGATGGGAAATGAAAGACCATCGATGAGTGAAGTCGTGAAGGAGTTGGAGAGTATTATGACATTGGTAGGTCTTAATCCTGATAGTGAACAATCACCATCAACTTCGGCAAGTTATGAAGGAGCTGGAGAAGACTACAGTCATCCTTATAGTAACGACAACCTTTTTGCTTATAGTGGAGGGTTTCCGCCCTCAAAGTTGGTTCCAAAGTAAGATCCTTAGTTTTCGCAAAAATGTACACGAAAGTACTTGTGTTTGTATTTTAGTATGCTTGTTTGTTACGCACTTGCATTTGAGTATTTGATCATAGCAAAGTCAACAAATTAGTACGTACGTGATCTTTAAAACTTGAATATCATGTATAACATATACTAACTTGTTGCTGGGAAAAGTTTACGTTGCAGCTTGATTTCTATTTCATGCTGGTGTATAGTTCGTGCTGATTGTCGGTTAATACTTCACACCGATAGAACCCTTTCCATTTGTTTCAATCGCCAATGAACATACCATTTCACTGTGGGTTCCCCAACTATAAAACACAAGTTTTTGGTCATGTTTTGGGATGCTTTAATTTTGCGCAAAATAAATTGCATGTTCATGCTTGTTTCTCTTGAGTTATTCAGTAAAATTTCGAATGTACCATGAAAATATTTTGATTTAAAAGTGATTCGGTATACAATTCAAAGAGATTATCCATATCATTTCCAGATTATAGAACCTACACTAATGAAGAGAATTAATTCACTCAAAAAGCGGATGATGAAGGAATTTGAAATGAGAAATCTTGGATTGCTTTCTTAATATCTTGGCATATAAGTAGGGGTGTGCATGGTCGGTTTGGTTCGGTTTTGACCTAAAACCGAAACCAAAAACCGATATTTCGGTTTCTAGGTTTTTAAAACCGTTCGGTTTCGGTTTTTTCGGTTTTTGGTTTTCGGTTTTAACTTCGGTTTCGGTTTGGTTTTTGGTTTTTTTCGGTTTTACCATTTGTCCTTCAAGTTTTAGAAAAAAATTGTTTTAAAGTAATGAATTTAAGCTAAAAACTTTGGCCTTACATTATTTTGTTGATCTCTAAATATAATCTATATATTTTTATAATTTAGTTGACATTAAAATTAAATGCAATTCATAAAATATAAGAAAAATATATTCAATAAAACATTTTAATCTATCAATTCAAATAAAAAAATTCAATATTATTCTTGAAACCTAAATATTTAATCTCTTTTAGATAACACAAATTAAATAAGTAACTAATAGGCTAATAATTTTTATAAGTATATGATTACACCTCTAAATTTACAAGTTTGATTATATGGTTTCAGTTCGGTTTTTTTCGGTTTTTGTTACAAGCAAAACCAAAACCGAACAGAAAAATTCGGTTTTTAAAAAATCATCAAACCAAACCGTCGGTTTTCTAGCGGTTTCGGTTTTATCGGTTCGGTTACGTTGGTTATTTTGGTTACGGTTCGGTTATTTTGGTTTTTTGCTCACCCCTACATATAAGTGTCACAAAAGAAGTATTAGACTATATTATTATTAGGGCTTAATAATAATATAGTCTAATAGGAAGGAGTGTCACTAACGCAAACACCTTAAGCAAAAAGGATTATGAACGTGTTTGGTATGGATGTGCTTGTCACAATGAACTAAAGCTTAATCTCGACAAATACAAAGATGGAGAACCTGTAGATTGAAAGTAAGATTTTTATACTCATCTTTCTTCTTTCTCAAGAAAGGTTCTTGAGAGACATAGAAGAATGAAATTTTGTTAACTTGTTATCCTTGTGAAACTTGTAGTTATATTGATCTTATATCATTTGAAACTTCGAAGATTTGGAAGTTATTTTTTGGTGTGGACTATCTAGAAATGGAAGTTATTTTTGTTCTTTGTCTGGCTCTTCTTTTTGTGTTATTTGATTTGAAGGTAGACGAGATTATCCTCTAACAACTTAAGGCCTCGTTTGGTTCATGAAATTCTCTAAAATTAGAATTTAAAAGATTTTCATCCAACTAATTCAAGTTTAGTTGGTTCTTAGATGGAATTGATATTAGAAAGTTTTCCTCACTATGGGATTTTGACAAAATTCATTCCACCACCTGTAGAATTTGAAACATTTCAAAGGAATGTTCAAAATTTACAAAAGTCAAGTTGTGATTTAATATATAACACATAAAAACATTGCCTAACTCTCAAAGTTTTATTTACAATCAAGAAAACTATAACTCAAAAACTTGATTACAATTGACCCCTGACTCGAGTTTATGAAGACTAACCTAACTCATTAGACTCAAACTCGAATTGCTTTGGATAAAACAATTCAAATACTTATCCTAATCCTTGACTTAATTAAGATAATATTACATTGAAAAATAATTTCGTAATCCTACTCGATAGGGATCTTGTTTCAAACCTCTTGACCGCCATGTTCCTTGCGAGCCAAGGGTCTTAGAAATTATGTACCCAACAAAATAGACCTCACTCAAAATAATTCATTAGAAGCAAAAAGTCTTTACCAAAATCAGAAGAAGATGAAGACCAAAGATATCAATCGTACACCTTTTAGATTGTTTGATTACTTTATAAAAATCATAAATAACAAAAATCAGAGAAATCTTATTACTTCACAGGAATTATAGATCTCAAAAACCGAATCATGATTTTGATAAGATGAAATCGCAGGATCATAGAAATCCCAAAATTGTATTGTTGGTTAGGTGTCATTTGTTTGGTATTAAACATAGTTCAATTCGTGTTTTTATACGTCTATGAATATGAAACGATATTACTTTGAGATATGTTTGTGTTGTAGGTATTTGAAGCTTAAAGTCCACAATTTGGACGACTTAGCAGGTGCACGGCGGATTAACGGAAGAGGGGAATTTTGTGCAAGTGAAGACAAAGCGATCAGGAGTAAAATAGTTCAA
This sequence comes from Flaveria ramosissima, assembly GCA_025215565.1. NCBI lineage: Eukaryota > Viridiplantae > Streptophyta > Magnoliopsida > Asterales > Asteraceae > Flaveria > Flaveria ramosissima. The sequence goes on along the minus strand of CM046029.1, from coordinate 68,560,037 downwards.
AATAAAGACCCGGTAAATGGTGCTCTACCATCAACGCATAGTGCTCTTATATCAGCGAACTAACCAACTCATTACAGAGGAAAATACAAGTTTGTAGAAGAATCAGCGTATAGTGCTCTGACACCAGCACATAATGCAGCTCCGACACCAGCGCACGTTGCGCTAACCCTAATAGCTCTGGATTTTTTGGGATTTCAAGCCTTATTTAAGTGTAATCTTAGGTTTCGAACCTAACTTCCCACATGCAATTTTTAGATGATTTTGAGGCAATTTTGAGTGCATTTTTCACCACAAATTCACCCGAATCAGCTCCCATAACATCCAATCAACTGTCGAAGATTCAATCATGTCGATGAGCGGCTAATTCATTTGCAATCACTTCTAGGAGGAGAGGTCTTGTAAGTGAAGCACTAGGGTTCGTTTGAATTGATATTTTAGGTTAGGATGAGACTATACATACCCCCTTCTCTACTTGTCATATCCCACCCCTTAAATATTAATTTTAAAATTTATCATATTTAACCTCTACAAAATATTTATTTATTTTTAAATAGTTTTTGTCAGGTTATAAAATAATACTATATGTAATAATTATATATTTGATAAAACAATCTTTCAGCTCTTATACTTAATCATGTTTGGTATTTAAATTTAAATAGATGTTCGTTTATAAAATAAAAAAATAATTAAAAAATACTAATCTAAATTGGTATATGACTCGACAAACAATACATATATAAATATGAATTCAACTAGCATCAAGGCTTTGTTCATTGCGGCACGCAACTAAAATCTTTACGTAAAACAACATTAGAGCAAATGCATTGACTATACTTGGAAGTCAATATAAAAACCAACGTATTAAAATTTTCACAATGAAACGTTGATGATAATAAGAATGTAAAAACCTTTATGTAAATTCAAGTGTATAACAAGTACAATGATAATAGTATAAAGCTTATATAAAAATAGCCGGTTAAAAAAGTTTATGTCTAAATTTCAAGAAAAATAAGTCTACCGTAATGGTAGTGGCGATAACATTCTATGTTTATATAAGAAAACGAAACCATATTAAAATTATGACAATAACATCTTAACTTTTTTAAAAGAAAAAAACCGTTAAAACTCATACATATTGTAAGTCATCTTGAGAGTTCGAATAAATTTAAAATTTTAGATTTTTAGATACTAGAAAGAACAAATTAATATTATTAAAAAAATTCATGATAAAAGACATAAAAAGGAGAAAAAAACAAAAGAGTTAAATTGTATTTATCTTAAAGTTTAAGGGGAGGGGTATAACAAGTAAAAATGTATCAAAGGAGGTATGTATAGCAACACCCTTTAGGTTATTTTGTTTTAACACAAGAATTTAATTTGAGTGTTTAAAGTTAAAGACTTGTTTATATTTAAGTATTTGTATGTGTTCATTCGCATTTGTTTTCTTGCAAAGTGATAAGTTTGTTTTGTATGTGAATTTTTTACATGGATGAGTTGGTAATTATACGAACGAGTATTAAAAGTTTGTTGCATGATTACCACTTTAATCAAACAATTTTATAAAAACATGTCTATATGATTCCCAAATCAATACTTATGAAACCAATTGTGGATCTTTGAACTTGAATCTTAGAAGTGATTGCCTTGTCTCATGAGTTTTAAACCTATAATTGAAATCATCGATTTCTTAATTGTCTTTGTTTTACATACTTGCACTTTAAATAAAAATCCAAAAAATATTTGCTTTTCCATATTTTAGTTTCACGTTTTAGTTTCTTGATTACAAAATTTTTACACTTTCCACCAATTCCGTGTGTAGACGACCCTTACTCATACTAGCTATAGGTACTTAAATCATTTGAATTAACTTGTTTTTTATCCAACCACAACAACTCGATCAATTGCCTACAGAATCTCAGGTTCACATCTCCGTTAGCATTTTTAGTGGATTGATAAGACGAATACTTATCGAAAACCAAACGAGTGCGAAGAACCAAGAATCTAAGTGTTTTAGAAGGTTGATTTCTAAAGCCATATGGTTTATTTTTTTAAGTTTACTTAAATGCACATATGTTTTTAGTTTTGGGGACTTGAAAATTGTTTTTGACGCGGTATTTTGTTATAGACTTTAGTGACTTTCATCATTGCTTCTAACATAAGCTAACTAATTCAATCACATAATATACAGTCATTATGAGATATAAATATAAGTATATGTAATTGTGTCATGTCTTAACCATTTAACATACGAGTAGCATATAACTTATGCACAACATTGACACTAAATATAATGTGCAAATACAATGAGATACAAATGAATGTAAAAAAGCCATCTCTTTAGTTTCAAATATTTAACAAAAGTTATTTTATTGTATTTATACAGATTTGGTATTTCAAACGTCTTGTACTTTTTACTTTGCTACCACTCCAAATTTACGCATATAACATATTACTAACGAACATATCAAGATACATACAAATACAAATACTTTTGTGTAACTTAGTGTGATAACAAAGACTCTTACTTTGGGTGCAGTTTTGGAGGCAAAAAACCTCCGCTATAAGCGAAAAGGCTCTCGTTACTATAAGGATGGTTGTAGTCTTTGTCGTCGGTGTCTTCATAACTTGCTGAAGTTGATGGTTCACTGCCGAGGTTAAGACCTACGAATGTCATAATACTCTCTAGCTCTTTCACAATTTCACTCATTGTTGGTCTTTGATTTCCCCTCTCTTCGACACATCTTAGTGCTAAATCCACAAACTTCTCTAAACCTTTAAGTTGGTTGCTCAAACCGATGGTCGGGTCAAGGATGTCTTGTAGATTGTATAGTTCTTTATTCTTGTTCATCATTTGTTTCACCTCCCTTACGATGTACTTTCCTTTCTCAATTGGATTTCTTGCGGTTATTAGTTCCAGCATCACAACTCCAAAGCTATAGACGTCACTTTTTTCTGTCAGTTGTTGAGTCATGTAATACTCGGGATCCATGTATCCCTGCATCCATAAATATGGCCACAAATCACTATGCTCGCAATTTCTACACATTTACGTGACATATTGGGTTGATACTATTATTTCTAGTGAGTCAAACACGTAAAACAAAACTGAAAAAGTTAGAAGAAAAATGAAATAAATGGGTCCAAAAGGGTTTAATGTCATCCAAAGGGCCCTTTGGATGGGGCTCGTGACGCTTGGGTTAGAGGCCGGAAGACATCCGTGCCATTGCAGATGCTCTTATGGGTACAAAACATGCTGATACAATACTATTAGCATTACTAAATGTAAAAAAGAGTTACTAACCATGGTCCCTTTGACTTGAGTGGTAACGTGAGTCTTATTAGTATTACTTAATGGCTTGGACAGCCCAAAATCGGCAACTTTTGCGACTAATCTTTGGTCTAGTAAGATGTTATTGGTTTTAACATCTCTATGTATGATCGGAGGATCAGCAAGATCATGCAAATACTGCAACCCTCTAGCGGCTCCGAGTGCTATTTTCAACCTTCGCATCCAATCCAACCTTATGCCCGATCTCCCTGCACATATTAAACTTCCTAGTGACTGTTTTTCTATCAGTAGCAAAGGTTATGGTGACACTCATGACACAACTAGAGTGTCACGAGGTCATATTCGAGTACCTGAAAGACTATCTTTAAGGGTCCCATTTACAATATACTCATAAACCAGCATTTGTTCACCCTTATCAAAACAGAAACCGATGAGCCCCACAACGTTCTTGTGATGAACTCGTGAAAGAAGCTCGAGCTCAGTCTTGAACTCGAGCCCGCCCTGTGTTGATCCTTGCCTCGCTCTTTTTATGGCAATTAGTTGACCATTGGGAAGGCTTCCTTTATATACCTGTACAGTATTATCAGATCATTAACAACATGAAAAACAATATAAAACTTACATATGCACAAACACACATATTATGTAATAATACTAACATTCCCATATCCACCTGCACCGATCACGCTATTTTCTGAAAAGTTGTTTGTGTATTTCCTAAGTTCCTCGAAGGTGAAGGATCTTGCTCCTTTCAGTTGAGGAACACCGCCACTTTCACTGGTTTCATCCCAGCGTGCTGCAAGTATTTCACCAACGTAATTGGACAATAGTATTACATAAACGACTGGGTTGGATAACGGGTCAAAATGTCAAAAGCATGATCTTTTGTATAGGAAGAGTTGGGGCCAGATGGTTTTGTGAAAGCTTTATAATTCCGTGTGTAAAATAAAGTTAAAAAAAGAATTATTTTAAAAGTACGACTTTCGACCCATTTGACCTGTTTCTTTTCAAACAAACATTTGTTTTACCCGTTCCACAGTTAAAGATAAAGCATTACCGAAAGGTTGGCTATGTTGCACGGCTCTTTCAGCTCGTCCTTTTTGACGTACAGCATACATTCCTGCAAGTACTAATAACACCACAAGCACGCAACCACCAACTACTGATCCAATGATGATTCCAGTGTTAGATGTTTTGCTTTTTGCTCCTTCCTGTCCTGATTCTGTAAAACAACATCCAATACCCTTCAATGAACATGAACTTAAAATCTTCACCAATCACCAGTTTCTACCATTAAGAAAGCATTTACCCGAAAAGAAATTGTAGATTTCAGCATTGAATGTGTAGGTGTTGAAATCAGTCTTTGGCTTAAACGTTTGATTGCTAAGCGCAAACGCGACCCCAATAATCCCTGTCCTGTTGAAACTTGGCTCGCCAGACGGGAAAACTTCAAGTCTGATCACAAGGTAATCTTCCAAGTTTCTGCTTGGGTTCTTTAATGACAACGAGTCTACAGGAAGGTTAGCACTTTGAAAGAATGACATCAGTAAACTATGAAGTGAGTCATAAATGGTTGCATTCGTCACTGCAGAGAAGGCAGGAGCTTTGAATGAAAAAAAGCCGGTGAATGGATACGCGCATTGACAGTTTGGGCTTGGAACAAGGTCCGAACCACATGTAGGGGGTGCACAGTTGTTCAATGGGGTTGAATATGAGGTAGAAGTTTTTGTTGGAAGATAGCAAAATCTATCAGTCACCCCTGTCTCTGTACATATTGGATTATCAACAAGTCTGCGGTTGTAAACTTATATGGTGTTAATCAAATACACGAAGAATAACAGACAACTAAAAAGGATGAAAATCACACACCATTACAACAATGTTCAATCTGCACTGCATAGAATTTGTGAACAACATGAATGTTTTTTTTTACTGTTTACATGCTTAACTGTAAGTACAAACGGAGTGGATATAAAAATCTTACATTAATCCAATGGTATATTGTCTTCGTTGTGGGAAATCAGAAATAAGGTTGGTCCGAAGATCAACAAGTTCAAGTTGTTTGCTAGGATTCGTGCTAATATCCAATGAGCCATTTATCCGATTGTTACTTAAATCACTGTAAAAAGAGCCATCGCGAGCCATTAGGCTTTAGCAATAGAAGTAAATCTATTAAACAACCAACAAACTGATATGCATACACGTTCTGCAGCTGCGGAATGCTGAACAAGGCTGCAGGCAGTTCTCCTACAAGGTTTGTATAGTGCATCTTACTGTCATAACAACATTCCATAATAAAGTAGTTAGTGAATGTTATCTGTCAACATCAAGTGATGTCAGGCGGTAACTAATTATAAGTACTTTGCTTACAGAGTTGTTAAAGATTGTAGAGTTGAAAACCATGAAGGAATATTGGACTGTGAAAAACTATTATTGCTTAAATCCCTGCAAATGTGCAATCCATTTGAATAAATTGAGACTAACTTCGTTAAGGATTTAGTAAACTGATACATTGATGATTTGATACTTACAGATAGTTGAGGAGGTTCATGCCCGTGAGATTGGGTACAGGGCCCGTCAATCGATTGTTCGACAGGTACCTACGAAAGAGATTTATTATACATCATATATTTTCTTCTTTAGAAATGTTAAGTAATAGTAAGTTGTGGTATTTAGTATTTACATCTCAGTTACATGGGTAAGGTTGTTGATGTTTGACGGAACATTGCCCCTTAAAGAGTTCCTATCAAGCCGTCTGATTGGAAACAACGCGTTCAGTTCCTAGTTAAAATTCAGATCAAATAACAAGAGGTTGCAGTTTCGACCATTTATTTATTAACAGGTCGATTCAGTCTAGTCTCAATTATAAAATCATCCAAAATGAGATTTTAATGCATAAAACCTCAACATGTTATCTGATAGTAATCAGGTTTCTTTATTGTTCTATTGAAGTCACTCAAAATCCTCAGTATTTCATCACCCAACCCTCTTACGCACCCAATCTTCAACCTCTACATATAATAAACCCGTAGCTAAAACTTGGTTGAGAAACAATACTTACACGACCTCTAGTGATTGCACAAGTCCAAGTGTCGAAGGAATATTACCCGTAAAGCGGTTGTGATCAAGTAACCTGATCATGTAAAAGTTAACATCACTTGATCGTTTATGCATACATTTACGTATAAGTATGATCATTCATCAGATCAAAACATACAGATGGTAAAGAGTCAAGTTGGAGTTGAAGAGCCCATCTGGAATATCACCCGAAAGCTGATTGTCTCCTAGGTGACTGAATATAACAAAACAAATGTATTTAAGTGGGCTGCTGTTATATAACAGTTTATCTCCAACATGAACAACAGAAACATACAAGTGTTTTGTTTGAGTTAACATATCAAGACCAGGCGTTGTCCCGTTAGAAACTGGTAAACTTCCGGTGAGTTGGTTGTCGGAGAGATCCAACCAGTAAAGATTCTTAAGCTTTCCAATGGAAGCTGGGATTAATCCGGTAAAGCGGTTGGAATTCAAAGACCTGAGTAGCAGATGATAGATTAACTAACATATTGAAGGATAGTTTCTTGGTAACATGTATATGAACTTTCTTACAAATATCTAAGCCTTTCAAGATTTCCAATGGTGCTCGGAATTGGACCGTTGAAACTGCAACCAACGAGGATTCTGACAAACACGATCAATCGTTAAAGTTTGTTAGACCCATATTTTCTTGTCTTCATCTGATATGATGCATCAAGTGTAAATCTATGATGATTATGGAAGTGGGATTACCCTTTATAACAAACTAAAAGTAAGAGTGTCATTGATCATATTGTCAAATTATCAGCTAATGGGTCATTGTTTGGATTATTAAAGACCTCATTATTTCAATAGATCTATATAACTACGGTGGGGGTTGATAATTTTCACCTTCAAAATATATAGTATATATGCTTACAAGTTTGTTAATTTCGCCAAATTCCCGATTGCTGGAGTAAGTGATCCTGTCAAACCTGTATTGTAAGACAGATCCCTACATACCGAAATAACCATAATGATTATCACTAGACGTAATCTATCTAAAACCGATTGAAATAAACGACTTACAGAATCTGTAATTCAGTAAACTCTCCGATGTCTCCAGGCAGCGCGCCAGTCAATCCGGTGCTTGACAGAATTCTGAGAGTTTAAACCAAAAGAATGAGACTTTTGTAGATTAATCACTTACAGAAAGGGAAAATGAAGGACTCACATCGATGTCACACGCGAGTTGGTGCAAGTGATGCCAACCCAACCACCACCACATGGGTCCGAGCCATCGTTCCAGCTGAGTGGTGTACCCTGCCAAGCTTGCTTCAGAGCCTGCAGAGCAACACCTACACCAATACACCATACAAGTATGAAAACAAGAAATATGTTGTGCCAACATATGAAACATATATTAAAACATGAAAGATGAACCAGCAAACTTTACGCGCTAACTATATCATATGTAACAAGATTTGGACTCACGATCTCTATTCTGAGAAGTTGTTATGGAAATTTGTACGAATATGATCAGTACGAATAATCGTTCGATTTTTGCAGTCATCTTGCAGATGATGCAGCAAAAGATGAACCACAGTAATCAACTAATGCAGATTCCAAATCAAAATGACAGCAAGTCCCAACATTTGAATTGTTATCATAAATTGATTGATGCATATTTAATAATAATAAGTGGAAAAGGTGTTACAGGAAGATTTAGATTGTCAACTTTTGGCTCATTCTTGCAGAGTAGGAAGCGCGAAGAACCAATTGCGTGTAGACATGTGTCAAATGTTGGTCCCATAGGCTTTGGAATGTGTCAAATGTTGGTTGATGAGATGAAGTTATATTTTGTAGCTTAGGTTGATTGAGAGCGACATATACACTACAAAACTGAAGCTTTCAACGAATCAGTCCAAAGACCATCAATGGAAGTGGGTTCTTTCGGTAATCCATAATCCATAGGTGATACTCTGTTGGAAAACATGGAGCGGGTGATGCATTTACCGACGAAATTTACCGAGGGATCACCCATGTTTCAGTGATTACCAATAAGTATTAGTGGTTGTTACTACGTCAAAATCACCAACGAACCAGCGATGAAATTTTCACAGACAAATTTATTCGACAGGTTACCCATAAAATATTATGTCAGTAATCCATCAACGAATACCTCAACTTTATGAATTATGGTATTCGTTGTGATTACTAATTAAAGGGTTACCAAAGGTTATTATTATTTCCGTTTCCTACTTCTTTTGTTTTTAGTGGTATCAGTAGTTGAATCAAGGGATCACATAAGTCGATACTATCTCGTTGTTGATACTTGTTTTTCTAGTAGTAATTAAAAAATTTTTCAAATTACTTTCTTAAAACCTTCGAAAATAAAATGTTGTGGTGGTTGCTTTTTCCGTAAATATACGAATTTAGATTCTAATCTATATTTTTAAAAAATAAAAAAGAAAATTGTACACCATTTGGTTTAAAAATATTAATATGATTGTGACACATGGTTTAACAAAAACTTGTAATTAATCTTGACTAAGAAAATTACAATTTTTTATCCCAATTTAAAAATCATTAAACAAACGACAATCGAACATAAAAGTCAAATTTGTTTTATTGGTTCATGTGCTTACTTCAAAATGTTGGGTTTTTGTAAGAAAGGTTGAACATTTCAGAATCATTGTAGTCTCATTTTATTTGAATATTTTAAAATTTATCCAAGGTGAAGGTAGTATACTATCAGAAAACAACGTTTCACCCAAATTAGTTGTTACCTACGTAATGAGTCTGGATTAGCGATGATAAGTAATGCAAAATAGTAGCAAAAGATTATTGACGGTTAACACCAAACCGTAATTGATCGTTGATTTGGTGCTAAATTTATAAAATTACTCAAGTATTGACGCCAGATAGTTCGCTTGATGTTCTATTTATAAGTAACACCCGTATTTTTATAAATCTTGATACAATTCATCCTTTTCTCGCATGCAAAGTTTTGATAGCACGGTTTCCGATTGGTTTGATAAATTGAGTCCACTTGATTCTTTTTGTAAATTCATTTCTCACCAAGACATATTTCAGGCTAGGGTCACATTGCACCCTAGCTAGGGTGAGGATCTGATAGCTAATGCGTCATCAAGTTCAGTGATGCAATACTCATGGTCAGATCACAAATTTTATGGTTAATGATATTTTGCATCCATTATGGCATATGCTAAAATGGTTCATTTTACATACATGTGTGCTATGTTGGCATTGCAGATGGCTCGTATTCGAATGTGTTGACGGTTAAGTATCTTTTAACGTATAGGTTTCTGCTGGTAGGGCAGGGCAGGTCTAACAGATTTGTGTCAAAGTCTAGAGAATTAGAGTCAAAGAGGTCCGAGTCAAGTAAAGTATGATCAGGTTGACCTGCTAAGTTTTTTCATGTTTTCTCATAATTTTGTATCGAGTAAATTACACTTTTCGTCGTTAAACTAAGGAAATTACAGTAAACATCCTTAACGTTTAAGTTTTATAACAGTTTACGTCCTTTGCTCTAACGGATGTTAATTTTGTCCATTAAATCAAGTCATGTGCGTTATATGTGAAGGTAAATTGGTCTTTTTATCCATATTAATAAAAATATAATATTAATTAAATTATCTCACTCAACCCTACCCTCAACTCTTTCTCTCTACTCTCTCTCCCATCATAAAACCACCACCAATGCGACTATGAACCACCACCACCTCTACCACCATAAAACCACCACCAATGCCACCATAAAACGACCACCACTTCTGTCCCCGTAAAACCACCACCAAAACCACCTCTGCCACTATCAATACTCACACTTGGGGCATTTTCAATGCTTGTGGACCGTGACCTTTGTGGTGGCGTTGTGGTCTTAACCGCCGATCTTTGCCACTGCCTCCGAACAACATCCTTCCACCACCACCACTCCCTACCGCATGTATATCTTGCAATTCCTTCAAAAATCCATAAATCTAACCAAGATTAATACCAAATTGTTTACTATTATGAACAAATTGAGTTTAAAACAATAGTGTTTTTGGAGATCTGCAACTCCACTATAAAAACACAGCCACTTCTCTGATTGCACTTGCTCTTCGATTCTAATCAACATGCAACCTTTCTTCGCGTACAAGGGGAATTCGAAAGAAGTGCCACTGGATTTCGTGTTGTTTCAACCTAACACCGGATTTGTTGATTCCGGAAACAATTTGCACTAAGACAGCATGTTCGCACAGATTGATGCTATGTATGCTGCTCTTAGGAAATTAGGGGGTACAAACAACTGCAGGTGGAAGGGAGATGAAGATGAAGTCGGAGCTTCGCCGGGACAACTGAAATTAAGTTAAATGTTTTTTTGGTCCCTGGTTTTATGTCTATTTTGTCATTTTAGTACTTGTGTTTTAGTTTTTACAGTTTTAGTACCCATGTTTCAAAAAAATCTCCGAACAGTCATTTCGTCCAAATCCCTAGATAACGTCTCTTACCACCATGGGTAAAACTATCACTTCTTTTATTAAATTGTTATTTTCGTCCTTGGTTTTATATCATTTTGTCATTTCAGTACTTGCGATCAATCACATTCACGTTCATCCTTTCTTCTTCTTCAGTACGATAATTTCTTCTTCTTCAACACCATTGATGATAATTGTTAATTATTATGAAATCTTCCTTGCCTTCTCATTAATCAACCATGAGTTTATATAATACATCATGTCCTACTTTCTAGGAATAATAACAACCTTGATGATATCTCATCTAACAAACTCATATTTATCTAATGTGACAATGTTTATCAAATATACCAAGATAACTAATGAATGATGTTTATCGGTTAAGATACCCCCGCAGTTGAAGCAGGAGGTTGACGGATGTTGAGACTGTCTCAAAAATCATCGAAGAAGAGCTGAGGAAGGCCCTTTGTAAAAATGTCGGCTATTTGAAACCGTGAGGGGATTTAAGGACTTTGACTTGACCCAGGGCGACCTTCTCTCGAACAAAATGCATGTCCATCTCGATGTGCTTAGTTCGTTGATGTTGCACCGGATTTCCTGAGAGATATATGGCACTGATATTGTCACAAAAGACCAAGGTGGCGCGCATTGGCGGATTGTGTAACTAATGAGGAGGTTACGAAGCCAGCAGGTTTCACTGACGACATTTGCCACGCCCCGGTATTCGGCTTCGACACTGGAGCGCGAAAGGATGGGTTGGCGTTTGGATGACCATGAGATCAGCGAGTCGCCTAAGTAAACGCAGTAGCCGGATGTTGAGCGTCTCGTGTCGAGGCACCCGCCCCAGTCGGCATCGGTAAAGAACACTAGAGAGGTGGCCGGAGACTTTTGAAGATGCAGGCCGAAAGATATGGTCCCGCGTACGTAGCGCAGGATGCGTTTTAACGCATTAAGGTGTGTCGATCTAGGGGCATGCATGTGCATGCAAACTTATTGCACGGCGTATGATATATCCGGACGGGTGAACGTGAGGTATTGTAGAGCCCCGGCCAACTGGCGATAAAGTGTGCCATCCGGTAGAAGATCGCCCGAAGTGGAGCTTAATTTACTCTTGGTGTCCACGGGAGTACGAGCGGTGATTACAATTGGTCATGCCCACCCGTTGCAAAATCTCAGTGGCATACTTTGCTTGGGATACGAAAATGGAGGATGGTTGGCGATTGACGGTGATGCCGAGGAAGTAGCTCAAGGGGCCCAAGTATTTCATGGCGAACTCCGCCGATAGTAGGGACATGAACTTGTGCCGGAGAGTGTGAGACGAGGTGGCCAAGAGAATGTCGTCAAGATAGAGTAGGATGTACGCTGTGTCTCGGCCCCGGTTATATATAAAGAGTGAATGGTCACATTTACTATGAGAGAAACCCAAGGTTGAGACGTAGTCGGCCACTTACACGAAACCATTGAGACGTAGTAGCAAGCACGCGTGGTTTGGATGTGTAGTATCCTGGAATCCCGGTGGTTGGTGCATGTAGACCGTTTAGTGTAAGTGGCCGTGTAGAAACGTGTTCTTGACATCAAGTTAGTGTATCGGCCATTCCTTTAAGAGAACAAGAGTAAGTACGGTCCGGATGGTCGCCGGTTTAACCACGGGGCTAAATGTTTCGTCACAATCGATGCCGACTTGTTGGGACCTGCCATCACATACCAAGCGAGCTTTATAGCGCTCGAGAGATGCGTCCGATTTAAATTTGTGTTTAAATAACCACATGTTGCGCACTATGTTCATAGAGGGGTCATGCGGGACTAATTCCCACGTGTTATTGTCAATAAGCACACGGAACTCGTCATGCATGGCCTTGTACCAATGCGGGTCACGTAGGGCATCAAATGGGTTGCGGGGGGAGGTGAGAGGGAATCGGAAGCATGAAGATTTAAGACTGTTTTAGGCTTGGCGATGCCGGACATTGAGCGGGTATGAATGGTACGAGGAGGTGGGGGAGGTGGTGGTGCGGGTGTGTGGGGGGTGTTGGAGGCCATAGTGGCCGAAGAGGTGGTTGTGGGTTGGGTAGGAGGATGGGTGGTGGTTTGTTTGTTTCTGCGAGAGTAGGTACGCAGGGTTGGGGGAGAGGGAGGTGGTGGTGGTGGTGTATTGGTATTAGCGACCGGAGGGGAGGGCGGTGTTGGAGGCGGTGAGGGAGACGTATGGGTTGGCAAGAGGTGTGGGTGTAGGTCGAAGGTGAGAAAGTGGTAAGATGATGGTGTCGAGGTGGTGTTTTTGGAGAATGGGAAGGTGGTTTCGTCAAAGAGAACTTGGCGAGATATTAAAGACGATTCGAGGAGATGTCAAAGCAGTTGTACCCCCGATGGTTGGACGGGTATCCTAGGAAGACACAGGGTGTGAAGCGGGGTTGTAGTTTATGGATGGTGGGGGAGGGGAATAAGGGGAAACATAGGCAGCCGAAAACCCGAAGATGAGAGTAGTCGGGTGTGCGATTGTATAATTGATGAGTGGGGTTGGAGTTCTGAACGAGTTTAGTAGGAAGGATGTTGAGGAGATAGGTTGCATGGGCAAGGGCATGGTGCCAAAAATTGGGAAGAACCGAGGATTGTGCAAGGAGCGTTCGTATGATGTTGTTGATTGGCCGAATCTTACGCTCCGCCTTACCTTTTTGGGAAGAGGTGTATGGGCATGAGAATCGAAATTGTAGGCCATTAGTTTTGCAAAAGTGATGAAAGTTGTGATTGTCATATTCACGACCATTATCGCATTGAAGTGTTTTAATGGTTGCATTGAATTGTGTTTTAATATATGTATAAAATTTGGTGAAAGTTGGGTATACTTGGGATTTGTGTGAGAGTGGGAAAGTCCACAAGAAGTTGGTTTTATCGTCCAAAAATAATAGGTAATATCGGTGGCCATTTGAGCTTAGAACGGGTGATGTCCACAAATCACTATGAATGATGTCAAAGGGTGAATACGTGTAAGAAGTAAAAGTAACAAAAGGTAATTTAATTTGTTTCCCAAGTACACAAGAAGAACAAAAACCAAACGAAGATTTATTAAAATTGGAAAGACAATGTTTTAAAGAAACTAACGTAGATGAGCCTGGGTGCCTGAGTCTTTGGTGACATAAGTCTTGAGTGATGAAAGCAAGATTGGAGGGATGAGTGTTCTTGGACGTTGAGTTGAGTGAGAGTGGATAGAGGTCGCCATGCTATTACATCGGAGGATGGGCTACCGCGTCCGAAGGTCCTTCACAAGACAACCAAAGGGATCAAATTCGATTGAAATATGATTATCAGTGGTTATTTTACTAACAAAAATAAGATTTTTGATAATATTAGGTACGTGAAGAATGTTGTTGAGTTTTAAAGGAGTATAGGGAGGAAATAGGTGTTGATGCCAAGTTGTGCCCCGGATGGGTAGCAGTGAACCATTACCCACAACTATGTTCTGATTACCCTTATGGATATAAGACGGGGAATTACCTGGGGAGTTGGTCATGTGTGCGGTAGCGTCGGTGTGCAAGTACCAATTGTGATCTGGGGGGTTGAGAGTCATCGTATGGAGGGCCTCTTCAAGTTCAGTCGGTGTGTAGCCAGCTTCCGAGGCGGCATAGGCTGCCGTTGGGGGACGTGGGCCGAGCAGTCCAGGGCCAGAGGAGCGGGCTGGGCCGTTGTATGGTGGTCTGGGCCCAACCATAGGGTATGGGAATGGAGGGTAGTTGGGACAGTTGTTGAGACGTGTGGCATGGGACCAAGATGGGGTATTTGGGTTGGGCCACTGCGAAAACTGCCATGCGCCGGGATGTCCCAGGTTTTGATAGGAGCCTCTGCCCCGGCCGATGCGACCGCGGCCGCGACCCCGGTACGAGGGCTGAGAGTTGCGGGTGCTTTCGGAGCCTGGAAATCTGCGATGTGCGTCGGATTCGGCGGCTTGGGATTGGTTAGGAGGTGACTTGGTGGCTAGTTGGGCTGAGTGAGAGGCGAGGTTGGCTTTGCGGGTCTCTTCTAGTATGAGTTTGGAGCGAGCTTCATAAAATTCAGGTAATGATATGGATTGTTGGATTATCATGGCAACACCATCATAGGATTCATTCAGCCCGGCGATAAGTTATAGAACCAGCCTTTGATTCAAGACCGGGGCACCGACGTTGGCCAATTGGTCGGAAATCATGTTTAATGTTTGACACTAAGAGGAGATGTTGGGGTGATTGTCGAGCTTGGTGGTGACGAACTTGTGTTCCAGGTAGACAGTCCGGGTGTTTTGATTGTCTTGAAAGATGTTTTTAAGAGCGGTCCAGGCTTGGGCAGCGGTGGTGTTGGGTTTGAGTATGGTGTGGAGAAGGTCGTTTGAGATGGTGCTATAGATCCATTGAAGGACAATGGCATCTAGGCGGGACCACAGCTCAAGGGCGGGATCGGGTGTGATTGGTGTGGCTTTGTCTTTTTCGAAGGAGGGGGATGGGGTTGTGGCAGCCGTGGGGGTGGCTTTTGGGTCGATATGGTCCATGACTTGGCAGGCTCGACAGTGGATGCGGAACAATTCTGTCCATGAATTGTATTGGTCGTTTTCCATCTCCAAAGTGAAGGGGATGAAGTTTTTGATGTTGGTGACAACAATAGCAGGATGAAGTTTGGATTCCATGGCTTAAGGGTAGGGGGAATAAAGAAGAAGCAAGGAGAATGAGGAATATGACAGGATCAATCAGAGATTGGTTTGGTACCGTGAATAAAGCTCGTTTTATTATTAATTAGCAAGTTCACACCCGCGTGATGCCATGTGTAAAATGCATATTAAAAAACAAGAAACTCTATTTACACCGGAAATATATTATAAAATAAAAAAAGTTTATTTACAACAATATTTAATTTAATAACTAGCTAAAACACTGACATTTCTAAAAACAAAAACATATCGTAACATCATAAGTGTATTTAATCTAGAAGGCTAAAAAAGATTATGGGCTTAAAATATGTCATTCTAGTCTCTGATGAATCACAAAACAAATCAAGATTGTGTATATATGTGTGTGGTATCGAATGGTATAAGAATATACCCATATGAATAATCTAAAGAGAAGAATTGTAAGCCTTTGTAGAGTTGAATGGATCATGCTGAATAAGAAGAAATGATGAATGTGAATATGATTAATCGCGAGTACTAAAATGACAAAAATAATATAAAACGAGAGACGAAAATAGCAATTTACTAAAGGTAATAATTGTTTTATCCCTAATGGTAACGGACGTTATCCAGGGATTTGGACGGAATGGATGTTTCGGTGATTTTTTTGAAACACATGTACAGAAACGGCAAAAACTAAAACACAAATACTGAAATAACAAAAATGACATAAAATCAGGGACCAAAATAGCATTTAACTCACTGAAATTTGATGAAGGTTGTAAAGGAAAAAGGGACTCCGGTTTATGGAATTGGGTTCTCCGAGATCTCTGGTGGGGGTAACATGATAGAGTGATGATGGCAGCCAAATGATGATGGTGGTGGATGTGTGGATAATGAATTAACGATGATGATATTCTTTGATGGTGAGATGTTGATAACTTGTGATGAAACTAGGGTCAGGGGTGGGGGAGAGAGAGGATATATGGTTTATGTTTTTTTAATGTAGTAGGTAAAATGACCATATAGCCCCATGTGCAAGTCACATGAATAGACTTAACATATAAATTTAATGTCTTTTAGTGGAAAGGACGAAACGTGCAAGCTTTTTTAAACGTAAATGACGTTTATCATAATTTTCTTAGTTTAATGACGAGCCTAAAATTTATTACAAACCTAAAGGACGAAAAAAATAATTTACTCTTTTATATTTTAACCTATATATTAAACACAAATTTATCATTTTTAAAGTTTTTAACAGATTTGTTTTATTTTTGTCATTAATAGAATTTTTTTCTTTCATTTCGTAATTAAAAAAAATTATATATTACAACATATTAGTAGATGAAGCTTCCAAAAAACCAGCGCCTGCAGAAGTTCATACCCATTTTTCCACCTCTATAATTTCAAGTAGACAGAAGATTGTTAGATCAAAAACAGTCGTTTTATAATCATTAAAAATCTAGTCACAGATAGGTACCACAACACCTAAGGGACATTCAATAAACAGACAATATTTTTTTAGGATTACTTGAAAACGACTGCTGCATTTCTAAGAGCGAGATATCTTTGTACATACTCGTTAGGAAGTGATCTAATGAGCTTAAAGACTTCAGTGTTAGCATACCGTAGATGGGTTCTTGGGTCAGTGTAAGGTGCCTGCATTAAAAATCAAAAAAATCGTTCTTACTGCAGATGACACGTGTTGAGTTAATTGCTTGCAAATAACACGAATTGTGAGGGTAAATTGGTTTTTTCGTCCCTATTAATAAAAATATAATATTAATTATTATCTCATTCAACCTTACCCTCAACTCTCTCTCTCTCTCTCTCTCTCTCTACTCTCTCCCACTATAAAACCACCACCAATGCCACCATGAAACCACCACCACCTCTACCACCATAAAACCACCACCAATGCCACCATAAAACGACCACCACTTCAGCCCTCGTAAAACCACCACCAAAACCACCTCTGCCACCATCAATACTCACACTTGGGGCATCTTCAACACCTGTGGACCGTGACCTTCGTGGTGGCGTCGTGGCGGTGTGGCTCAACCGCCAATCTTTGCCACTACCTCCGAACAACCTCCTTCCACCACCACCACTCTCTACCGCATGCATATCTTGCATTTCCTTCAAAAATCCACAAATTTAACCAAGATTAACACCAAATTGTTGACTATTATGAACAAACTGAGTCTAAAACAATAGTGTTTTTGGAGATCTACAACTCCACTATAAAAACACAGCCACTTCTTTGATTGCACTTGCTCTTCGTTTCTAATCAACGTGCACCCTTTCTTTGCGTACAAGGGGAGTTCGAAAGAAGTGCCGCTGATTTCGTGTTGTTTCAATCTAACACGAAGTTGTTGATTCCGGAAACAATTTGCACTAAGACAACATGTTCATACAGATTGATGCTATGTGCGTTACTCTTAGGAAATTAGAGGGTACAAACAACTACCAGTGGAAGGGAGATGAAGATTAAGTCGGAGCTTCGTCGGAATAACTGAAATTGAGTTAAATGCTTTTTTGGTCCTTGGTTTTATGTCATTTTTGTTATTTTAGTACTTGTGTTTTAGTTTTTGCAGTTTCAATACCCGTGCTTCAAAAAAATCACCAAAACAGTCATTCTGTCCGAATCCCTAGATAACATTTGTTACCACCAGTGGTAAAACCGTCACTTCCTTTATTAAATTGCTATTTTCGTCCTTGGTTTTATATCATTTTTATATTTCAGTACTTGCGATCAATCACATTCACGTTCATCCGTTCTTTTCAGCACGATCCTTTCTTATTTTTCAACACCATTGATGATAATTTCAGTATGATTATTATCTCTATTTGATTTTAAAACTTTAAAAAATAGTGGCACGTTGCTAGTTTTTGTTAATGGTTGTATAATTTAGAGTTAGGCTTTGTAGCTAGTTGTTTGTCTAGTTTGTTGATAATTTTTCAATTTCTCTATTGCCTAACTCGTTTTCAAGACTGGTTTCATACATCTTTTGCACCAGTCTTTTTTGTTTTTGTTCTTACGTGGTTTTGCCCTACATCCACGTATGTGGCTTCTTTTTCTTTGCTTCTTTTTTCTGTTTTGTGCATTTGTCGTTTCCCCTTTTATTTTCATCAATAATTCATCAAAACGCTTATCAAGGGCAAGAAATCGCCAATGGCGAAAGACTAAGGTGATTCCCTAGGTATGATTATTAAGGTTATCAAAAGTAGTCTAGAAGTAAGAGGTGATAAAAAGAGATCGGTTGGGTTAATAAAGTTCGTTTTTGTTATTAACTAGCAAGTTCACACCCACGTGATGTCGTGGGTAAAATGCATATTAAAAAACAAGAAACTTTATTCACACCGGAAATATATTAAAAAATAAAAAAGTTTATTTACAACAATATTTACTTTAATAACTAGCTAAAACACTAACATTTCCAAAAACAAAAAACATATACTAACATTATAAGTGTATTTAATCTAGAAGGCTAAAAAAGATTATGGGCTTAAAATGTGTCATTCTAGTCTCTGATGAATCACAAACAAATCGGGATCGTGTATATATGTGTGTGGTATCGAATGGTATAAGAATATACGTATATGAATAATCTGAAGAGAAGAATTGTAAATCTTTGTAGAGTTAGATGGATCATGCTGAATAAGAAGAAATGGTGAACGTGAATATGATTGATCACGAGTACTAAAATGACAAAAATGATATAAAACGAGGGCCGAAAATAGCAATTTACTACAGGTAATGACGGTTTTACCCCTAATGGTAACGGACATTATCTAGAGATATGGATGGAATGACTGTTTCGGTGATTTTTTTAAACACGGGTGCTGAAACCGCAAAAACTAAAACACAAGTACTGAAATAACAAAAACGACATAAAATCGGGGACCAAAAATGCATTTAACTCACTGAAATTTGATGAAGGTTGTAAAGGAAAAGAAGGGGACTCCGGTGTATGGAATTGGGTTCTTCGGGAGCTCTGATGGGGGTAACTCCAATGGTAACCGGTCTGGATGGTGGATGATGAGGATAATGGAGTGGGGGTGGTGGTGGATGATGATAGAGTGGTGTTGGCGGCCAGATGATGATGGTGGTGGATGTGTGGATAATGATGATGATATTCTTTGATGGTGAGATGCTATTAATAATTTGTGATGGAACTAGGGTTGGGGTGAGGGCAGGGAGAGGATATATGGTTTGTGTTTTTTTTTTAATTTTTTAAAATTAATAGGTAAAATGACAGTGTTACCCTCATGTGCCAGTTACATGACTAAACGTGTGACTACTTAACAGACAAATTTAATGTCTGTTAGTGAAAAGGGCGAAACGTGCAAGCTTTTTTAAACGTAAAGAACGTTTAATGTAATTTCCTTAGTTTAAGGACAAACCTGAAATTTGTTACAAAACTAAAGGACGAAAAATATAATTTACTCTTTTATATATTAAACACAAATTTATCATTTTTCATTTTTTTAACAGATTTGTTTTATTTTTGTCATTAATAGATTTTTTTCTTTCATTTCGTAATTTAAAAAAAATTATATATTGCAACATATTAGCAGATGAAGCATCCAAAAAACCAGTGCCTGCAGATGTTCATACCCATTTTTCCACCTCTATAATTTCAAGTAGACAGAAGATTGTTAGATCAAAAACAGTGTTTTTATAATCATTAAAAATCTAGTCACAGATAGGTACCACAACACGTAAGGGACATTCAATAAACAGACAAGATTTTTTGAGGATTACTTGAGAACGACTGCTGCATTTCTAAGAGCGAGATATCTTTGTACATACTCGTTAGGAAGTGATCTGATGAGCTTAAAGACTTCAGCGTTAGCATACCGTAGATGGGTTCTTGGGTCACTGTAAGGTGCCTGCATTAAAAATTAAAAAAATCATTCTTACTGCAAATAACACGTATTGAGTTATTTACTGCATAATTGTAGGTAAAACACTCAAAAGACAGTCGATAAACTCAATAGACAGATGGAAAAATCGATGGGTTTGGTAATAGATTAAAAAATGGATGCTTTTTTGTACAGATCAAAATGGGTTGGTCTGGTTGGTTGACCAAAACACTTTATTTCCTATGATTTTATAAATAACTAGAGTGTCAAATCGATTACTTGAGTTATACTATTTAATATAGTATTTATCATTAAAAAAACATTGATTTAAGAGGTTTATGACCCATTTGACCTGTTTCCTTTCATTTTACCAGTTCTTGATAAAAACATCTCCGGTGGAGCCATGCGAGGTGATTCCAGCGAATGCACAAAATCAATTCCCAGACGACAAGGCATTAAGTAGGGAGTGCAAAAATATTGTATGCTTTCGAGAGGGAAAAATTTTATTTGAACATTTTGAGTTATTCATAATTGAATAGCGTCATTCCATTGTCATGAGTCATGACAATCTCTCTTCAATTTTCATTTAAGTGATGAAAGATAGATTTTCAATATGTAGGAGAAAAAAGCCAATGTTTAAGAGGATTGAAGACAATGCTACAGGTCAAACCAATAAAATTGTACTAGTTTGTACAGATGTCAATGGATTTGAAAGGCCATTCAATATGTAATAGCGAAAAGTATATGGAAACTGATGAACAATAAACCCTTGATTTCTTTAGCTGCAAGGGAAAGTGGAAGACTGAATACAACATTAGTTATAATCAATATGAACTACAGTCATCATGGTAATATGTGTTTTGATTGAAGAAAAATGTGCAAGAGTACCTGGTATTTTCAATTATAAAAGGAGATAACATTGTCCAGTATGTATATAACAAGTAGAGTTGGCGAAATAGGTAGGTTAGATGGGTTGGGTAGCAGATTCGAGTTGAAGAAGGTAATATTGTGCAGGTTGCGTAGTGATACACAACTTGTCCAAAATTAAACTAATATACGAGGTTGCCATCTAATATACATAGTAGACATATAACATATTCAACCTGGTCAACCCATTTGACATGTTCTCTCTTTAGCTAAATCTTTTGATTTTACCCATTTGACCATTCAAAAATGAACCAAATCCCGATTTGACCCATTCATAAATAAATGGGTCGATATTGCCACTTCTAAATTTAAATACTACATACTTAGCTACAGAAATACACCAATATACTCCAGAGTAAGAGAAAACCCAAGTGTGTTCATTTGGTGGAAAAAATGCCACTACGATATCCACAAATTACATACCTGGAATCCAGTTATATCACAAATTTGCTTCCGAGGGTGCATCGATGGTGGTGATTCAATATTAACATCTGCAAGATTATAAACATCTCAAGTGAATAGTAGGTCAAAAAAGATGGCAAATTTCATAAGAAAGGTAACATAAGTTCCCAAATTAGACCATTTAAGATGCAAAATTGAGTTTATGTTATCTTTCTTTGCAATTTGCTTCTTTGATTTCCCACATTAGAACATTAATGAATTTATGTTACGTCTATGAAATTCCGAAAAAGAGATTGATAACCTCACACAAAATATGTTGAAAGCAAACACCAATTGAAGGTAAATCCTAACAAAAGTAAACACCTTCTAACATGCAGATATTATGTCAAATTGTTAATTCCACAAACTTAGCTAGTTAGCTAGCTACTTAGTCTTAGGTCCACTTTTAGTCTTAGTGGTGGCTTTAGTTTGTAGGTGTACCTTTAATTTTCAGGGTGCCCTTAAACTAGGTGTGCCTTTAGTTTGCAACATACTTAGATGTGACTTTAGCTTAAGTTACTTTCATCTTAGGTGTGCCTTTAGTTTGTAGATATTGCTATGCATTGTTCCTTTATTTTCAACTATTACTAAACTTTGGTACGAGTCTATGTAGGATTTTAATGCATGCTTGTTCCTTTAGTTGTAATTTTTTCTAGTTATTTCCTGTATTTTATAGATAGAAAGAAAAAATTTTGCTGAACTAGGGTTCTCCCTAAGAGCACCCTCTTTATCCTATGGTATAGAGGTAAGGTTTGCCCTCATTTTACCCAACCCAGACCTTACTATATGAGTGGGATTCTATGGGGTATGTTAACTTAACTAGCTAGTTCCACAAACTGAGAGCATCTTTCATTGTCACTAAATTCTCTGTTCACAAGGATGTATGATTTGAGAACATTATTCTCAACTATACACATATTTCCAAAACCCTAATGTGTTAAAATTTCATCATCACACTTGATAATTTTAGAATGTTTGACATCAGTACCGACATGTAAAAGAAATCTTCAAGAAATAACAAGAACAACCAACAAATCACATATATACATATACAACTCAAGCTAAGGCAAGTAAAGCCCTTGTTTGAGGCCTTCAACAAGATTTAAGGACCAAATGTATATAATATTAAACTATTATCCGGAGAAACTATTTTTTTTAACACCACAATTCATAAGTAAATTACTTTTCAGCCATTTTTTATATACGAAAATCTCAAAACATTTATAATGGATCATGTTAACCTAATAAATCAAACTATTTTACTTTCACCCCATTTTGCTCAGAGTAACAGACTTAGCATGTCCTTTCTTTACCATTCAATGTTAGTCCTTTCTCCATGTGACACAAAAAAGATACAAATCCAACCCTTCTATGTAAGACATTTTTGCCAGTTTGATCTATAAACTAGTGTTCTGACTTGTTTTCAAAATTCCTGAAATTGTGAATCATTGTTTGATTCAAAATGTTCTCTCTTTTAGACCAACTAAACAGGCAGTAAAAGGCCCAAAGAGTTCCTTGGCCTTAAAAACTGTTAACCAGCTCTTACATATTCAAACAAATGCAATATAAAAAATACCAATATCTCAAAGTTCTACAAGTAATAAATGATGTGAACTCACAATTTGGTTCATCAGCAGGATAATTTTGGTAATTTTCTGCTTGTATAATCTGCTTGAGATGTTTCCAATGCC